>CM023456.1:55104215-55157116 GCA_013339765.2 Haemaphysalis longicornis
AACTGGAAATCTTAAGCATAGGACGAGTCGGAGGGCTTTATTAAGAAATGTTGTACTAGCAAGATGGAACTAAATGTATCGACTTTAGGCAGAGCTCACCATGACAAGCCACGGCCAATAACAGCTAAATTCTACAAGGATAAAAAAAGTAGTATCTATGATGAGCCGCCAATGGAAAAAACAAAACACAATTAGTACTTCTCGTGACTATTCTAAGGTTGGGGTAAACGACGAAAACTGGTTCATTTTCGTAAGACGGAAAAAAAAGACGTGGGTCATATCCACCTATCCTAGGATAGGCTTCTTATTAACACTGATGCATACACTTGGGAGGCAAACGGTGATTGCGCCGTGCATTTTCTACAGCATACCCTTATCCCTAAACATGTTACAAGCCCTTTGGCAACAACAAAACAGTGACGTTTTCTTTCATACCCAGCGACTAACCTGCCCCCAACTTCCAGTGCATAACAACGTTCCACCAGGAGCTCCAGTTGGTTGTTTACTAATATTACGAATGTCATCTCAAAAAATGTGGCGTTTTCATCACAGATCAATTCTTGTTCGTCATCCATAATTGCGCTAACTGAAACTTGGCTCAGTGAAGTTGTTCCTAATTATATGATTCTTGTTTGTATCTCCGAGTTTAACGTTTTCCGCTGTGACCGACCTTTTCCGTTGTGACCTAGTACATCGTAAAAGCGGTCATGTGCTTCTTGTGGCCAAAAAATAACTAAGCGCTCTACGGATTACAATCAATTCATGTTGTGAGTATGTATAGGTGTTACTGTAGTGTGGCTAAATAATGCCGTATTTGGTTTGGTTATCCTCGCCCCCCCCCCCCCCCCCCGATACGATAATGTTGTTTGGAAACGAGTATGATGAATGTTTGGGGGAAATCAGTACGGGTGTTCCTCATTCAGTGCTGATAGTGTTTGGTGACTACAATGTTTCGGTAAATAATTGGCCTACGTTATCGGTAACCTTCAGTGATACTGAATATCATGCGTTCGTTGAGTGTTGCCTTGATTTCTCGAAGGCGCTGGTTATCCCCGAACACACAAGACAATCCGCCACCGTAGCCAACATTCTTGATCCAATGCTGACAAATATTCCCGATCTTTGTTTTGGCATCATCAACCTCGATGGGCTCTCTGCTTATTGCATCTTCACAGAAAATCTTAGGTATTCACCTTGGAATTTTTTCGTCCCTATTATTTCCCGTGTTTCATCGATGCCAACTGGACTCGTTTCAAAAGTACGATTTCTCAACTTATCGCCAAATATATAACCAGTATAACGATATCATCTGCTACACTTCTGTTTGGTTTAACTTTCAACTTCCTTGCCTTATTAACAAAAAGACGTCTCTAAAAGTAAGCACATAAGAAAAATGAATGAACTTCATGGCACCGCTACAACATGTAACACCAGTAATATCAAGGCTTCTTAAAACCAAAACCAGACATAGTCAATTTTTTATTCATGATTTACCATCGATGTTAACTAACGGTTCTGGGGCCTAATTACCCCCGGATGCATCCCGTTATTTCGCTTTCAACGGGCTATGGTAAAGCCTCTTTAGAGGGTAGTTCTGCAAGGGCTCTTAACAATAGCTTTTGTTCCGTATTCACCCACAAAACAGTACTAGTAGTCCTAACATTAGCCATGCTGTTAACACCAACATTACACAGGTTATGATTAGTGAAGGTGCTTTCTATCCTAGTAAACAATCCAAAATTGGTTCCACAATGGTTAACCTCATTTTATATAACAAAATACTACAGAATGCTTCCGATGGAATCTATCGCAACTTGTCCAGCCTTTTTACAAAGGCCATTTCAACTGGTTTTATTCCTGAAGACTGGAGAGTAACAAAAGTACTACCCATTTTTAATTCCGGCAATTCCTGATCACCACTTACCGACAGATTTATATCAATAACAAGCACTATCGGTCAACTTCTTGGACATATCATCCACACACATGTGATTAGCTATTTATAACGTATCGTCATTACCTACCAACACGACTTTAGGAAAATGTACTTGTGTGACACTCAGCTCACTGGTTTAATTAACGACATTCACTGATTTGTTTACGCTGGGCTTGCACTTGACTCACTATTCCTAGTTTTTTCCTAAGCTTTTGGCCCACTACCTCAACACAGACGGAAAATTAAACTTGCGTAACTCAATATCCACCCTCTAGTATTTGCATGAGGAGGAGTTTCTGTCATTAAGGACTCAATTCACACCAGCTAAGAACCGTAAGTATTCTTTTTGTCAAGTACACTCTCGGGTTTCCAAGGCAGTGTCCTGGTCCTTTGCTTTTTCTAATTTTGGTCATTGACTAACCCCTTTGAGTTTATATCATAAAATAATCTTCTTTACTGACCAACTAGGTCTCCAAACTTACATTGACAGAATTGTGTACTTGGTGCTCCACATAAGTAATGTGACTAAATTGTGCTCACACTGCAACTGCAACCGTCCGACCTAATTCTAAGAACTGTTGAATTCGCTAAAAAGTCCTTCCTTAGGTTTGGATAAGAGTTCGTTTCAGCTTTTTTTTTGCTGTACGTTTCTCTTTGCCTCGCACCCATTTGTATTTACTTCTTTTGCCTATTAAAATGCTGTTAGTCTTGTGTACATTGTACATTTTCCATGTATCTCGCCCCCTTTGTAATACCGTCCCAGTGAGGTGCTTTATGGGTATTTTTGGATAAACAAATATCACTGCGAGCAATACCCCAAATCTCACGTCGTTTCGTATTACTTGTGGCAAACACGGTGGATGTTGTTTTCAGATCGTCTAATGCCGTTTGATTGGTCTTACTGGGCAGACGAAGTTTGTTCGCGTATTCGCTTATGTGCCTCGACATAAGTCCCGGTAATGTTCATTTTCTCTGTTTCATATATTTTTACGCCGGAGGACGTCGATTCGCTTTCATAGTTGCTTATATAGCTGAGCGCCTTCTTGGCAACTGACTGGTACTCGTATATATCTACGTGCTTTGTTTGGGAAAGTGTGACCGCATGTTTCCCATCCTGGTTTTAGAAGGGGCCATCAACTTAACGTAGTAAAGAATCATCTCTATGAGCAGATTCTCGGTGTACTATTCCCATGCCTTTCATCTCCAAAATTTGCTTAAGGTTGATATTATTTCGGATACCTCGCTGCAAGCACTCAGTTCTACGATGTTTTAGCTATGGACTTTCGTTATGCGTTCACTCACCAGACCTTGTATCGACGTCAGCGGTGCGGACACGGTACAACCTCTTGCCACGGCAAAACGATCTGTGCCAAATACGCAGCACAGGACCACACGACAGATATTTGCAACTTCACCGCCTTTACTCGTTGTAAGTGCGGGGAACCACACCTGGCGTACTACTCCCGCAAATTCAAGAAAAAACAACAAGAAAAGGAAATATTGAATACGAAAGTAACGGAGAACCTCACGTTCCCACAGGCGTGAAAAGGGTTCGCCTGTTTTTCTGGGGATGTACGCCACGCAGCTCACCGGGGGCGGAGCGGCGTCTGGTAACGACTGGGATTCCGTATCAGGAGTCGAACTTTGTCCCGCCACCGCTTCCCCACCACTGGGTTTCCTCTAACAGTCCAACCCGTCACCACTCCGCTTGCTGAGCAGCAGCGGCTGTGGTGGTACCATCTCCGTCGGGACCAATGCTGCTCCCGCTCCAGCCACCCCGTCCTCCAGTACTTTGAAGGTTGCCGAGGGGAAGGACACCGGGTGCCCCGCATCAGCTATTACCGCCACCGCTCCGCCCCTGCCACCTCTGGCTTCCCCGACACCCTGGGCGGTAACGGCTCAAACAGAGGGCCCCGGAGGGGGCCAAGTCTAGGGGCCTCGGTCCGTGGGGCACCCCCCTGACATCCGATGAGGAGATAGATGTCGGGCCGTCCCTGCCTGCAACGCAGCGCAAGGAGCGGCCTCCGGCGTCCAACCCAACGGAAAGGCCCAAACATCCCAATCCGAGAATCACAGCCCCGAAAGACACCACATGAACACAGACACACATTACAGTAATTCTTCAATGTAAATAATAGGAAGAGAAAACATCATTCAATAGAACTCCAGGGGCTTCCTTAAAAATCTTGATGATGTGTATGAGATGCTTTGCTAATCAGCAAAAAGTTATGTATCCAAGAAACACACCTCAATTCCAAACAAACAGATTTGTTAAACAGGTACATGGTATTCAGACAGGACAGCGTTGGCTCCACATACCCTTCAGGCGGTGTGGCGAATGACGGCCGGAAATCATATGGGTGCCACCCTCTCTCTTTGAACACTGCCTTTGAGGCTGCAGCCATCCGCACCATATTATTTTATAGGTTGACAACAGTATACTCCATATACATTTTTCCCGATCTTGCAATTTCGAGCTGTCCGAACCATACATCTTCACATGCGACCTGAATGCGCAAAACACTCCTTGGGGCTCTTCTCCCACGCACGCTCGAGGTATCGTTTGAAAACAGCGCGGAGGACGGGACTGACCAAGTAAAGACGACACAAGCGCTGACGAACAACTGAGCGATTTAATTCGCAAGAAAATATATACCTAAAAAACTACGGGAAGAGAAGGAAAGAGACATAAAATATGAAAGAAAATTGGTTCATAGCAACTGAATAGTGAGTATGACAACAACAATAGTTCGCCGCGTGACGATTTGAAGACGACTAGTCACGTCTAGCCTAGACGACTAGCCTGATAGATGAGTTTTTAACACCCTCTGGAGCATGCCTTTTCAATGAGCAACAGCTTACATACCAAGACATCGTGCACAACAAATAATGATGTGTTGACTTGGCAATTGGTTCTGCACTTCTCTTTCTTTGTCTTGAGTGGAGGGTGGGCATGCACCCAGAAGGTAGGGACCACTTTCCCACTTCAATAACATGTAAACAGGCAAAAGCGTAAGGTAACAGGCAAACAGGTATATGCCCAAGCAGTTAATCTTCCCATTGCAGGTTTAATAAATCAAAAGCAAACTGTAGTATATTCACAGATACATCTAAACTACTGCAAATAGCCATAGTACACTTAGACGTGGACGAAGCCTTCCAACTACCCACGGCGTACATTATCAACGACTCCGAAAATTCTGTTCCCCAAGCCTCTGGTTCCCCGCGTAACCCAATGAGGCGGTTGTGGAATGAGGTCTCTAGGCGGCTGGAGAGGCCCAGAATAAGGCGTGGGGTATTATTCGTAGGTACCCCACGTCGGGTAACCTCTTTGTTTTCAAACGGGCAAAGGCGGTTGGAAAACGTGTGGGGCCCGAGGCAAAAAGAAATAGTTGGCGGTCATTCAAAACATCAACAAACGCATACACAGAGACACGCAGGGTGTGCACACGTAAACGCAAACTCAAAAGACAAGAAACAAACAGCCTACCCCTGGTTAGTACAAAAGGGGACACACTGGAAAACCATGCAAACACACTCGAACGACACTAACAACACGTGTCAAGTTCAGCACACTACATCAACCCTTCCATCAAGCATAAAGCCTCTTGGGAAAAGACGTACCTACGCAATAATGACAAATAACGGACTTCTTACACTCCCTGTTTTTCACTACATGAACAGAGGGCTGCTCTGAGCACGTCTAAACCCTCAGCTACAGGCTCAGACAACAGTCCATGCACCATGATACAACACTTTCACGCACACACACTTGAAGCACTCTTTCCTTAATAAAAGAAAGTCTGGTTTTCGTGGCAGCTGCCAAAAACTTGGAGGGAGACAATTGTAGTGGCTTTCCTAAAAGAAGGGAAGGACCCTTCGTCTCCTCAAGTTACCGTCCCATCGCCCTGAAAAGCTGTCTGTGCAAGCTATCCGAGAGGATGGTAAACAAAAGACTGGTGTACTTTCTTGAGATACAATGGCCTTCTCGTGACCTGTCAGGCAGGCGTAAGGCCGGGGCGATCCACGAACGATCAACGCGTGGCACTCGAATCATATATAAAAGATGCCTTCGTGCATAAACACTTTTCTCTTAATGTTTTTCGACACTGAGAAGGTATATGACAGCGCTTGGAATTATGGATGCCTTAGTGACCGCGAGTCATTTGGTGTCTAGGGTAACATGTTAAACATCCTATATGGTTAGTTGTCGGAGAGAACGTTTCGCGGGAGAGTCGGTAGTGCACGCTGAAGGGTTGACGTGCAAGAAAACGGCGTCTCTCAAGGTGGAGTGTTGAGCTGCACTCTCTTCATAGTGAAGATGAACTGTTTTGGAAAGGCATTGTCACCTACAATTTCTTATTCCATATATGTAGACGACGTGCAGATATCTTTTAAATCATGTACATGTCAATCTGCGAACGTCAAGTCTAGCTTCGGGTCAAGCAAATTGCCGCGTGGGCGGAAAAGAATGATTTTAAACTGAATCCTCCAAAAAGATCATGCGTAGTGTTCTCAAGGAAGCGTGAGGTCCATCCCATTCCAGGCATTACTCTTAATGGTGTGTCACTTCCTGCGAAGAAGCTGCACAAGTTTTTAGGTGCTGAGGTTGACCAGAAACCTAAATTCGTTCCTCAATTGAAGCAACTAAAAATAAATGTATCAAAACAATGAATTCCTTAATGTCCTCTCACACCATTCGTATGGTGCCAATAACTCCTGATAAGCCTGCATACTGCTTTCTTTGTGTCTCGTTTGGACTATGGCACTGCGGTGTATGGGTCGACGACAAAAGCAGGATCACGAATTGTCGACTCAGTGCAACACTCTGGGCTTGGCCTCGCGCCGGGGGCTTTCCGCACTAGCCCAGTCTAACGTTTGTATGTTGCGTGTAACAAGTGGTTGCTTGAGGACCAATGAACGTGCATGAACTTGCTTAGCGCTTTTCAAATTTTATCGCTGAATAATCAACCTTTTAAACCTGTTTTTCTTGATACATCCACATCTATACTGTTTGTAAATCGCCCGCCCATTTTTTGTCGTTCTCACTTAGGCTGAGATAGGAAGCTTAGGGTTTCAACATATCCTCTTTAGACATTTACATAGCTTCTTTTAATGTTGTTTTACCACCCTGGCAGCTTCAACCTGCATCTTGTGACTTGTCTTTCATGAAAATTGATAAAACCAGGGTACCACAAAATGCTATTTTCCAGCACTTCTTGTCCGTGCAGTATCAGCATCAATGTGCAGTTTTATAGTGACGCATCAAAAACTGCAACCATGGCGTAGTGCGCTGCTGATGGGCCACACTTTGATGCATACAGAACCATGAGCACATAAACTACAATTTACTCAGCTGAAGCATATCGCACCTTACTCATTGCACAACACAATGTTGAACACAAAATCCCAATATTTGTCTAATATACGGATTCCATGAGCGTTGTGTGCGAATTGGCATCACACGAGCCATGCAAAAGCAGAATTGTCAATGTGGTTCTCAACACTATAAGGTCTATATTCGCCCACAAACTCTTTCTGGTCTTGTGCTGGGTTCTAGGCCATGCCGGGATCGCTGGAAATGAGGTTGCTGATGAGAGGGCGGCTAGCTGGTGACACACTTAGAAACGCAGTAGACATAACAGCCCTACCACACAGTGAACTTAAGCCACAATATCCATGACACCTTTGTAAAAAATGGCAATCACAGTGGAATGTACACACAGATAAACAACTACACGAATAAAACCACACTTGGGAAAATACACTGCTGACTAACACAAGCGATTCACTGAGTTTACCTTATGAATGGTGCGTATTAGCCACACATATGCAACGCACTCGTACCTGCTCACTGGATCTCGAAGACCCATTTGCAGTGGGTGTGGATAGGGCCTATCCGTAATCCGTCTACTCATATGAATGCAAGGCACTGGAAACTAAACGACACCAACACTTTGCACAACTATACAGACAACCCTGTAATTAGACAAGCATAGATTTTACAGATTTTTAATTAGACAACTATAGACAACCCTATATGTAGACAACCCTATACCCTATTCACCCGCAAGCATACTCTAAAGTTTCTTAGCGATGTAAAGTTTTTACACCTCATTACTTACCATGCATGTTGACATCATGGCCCTTTACACCAGTCATCGCCATTGTGATTTATGTCATTTCACGTATAATTTTATTGCAATATTTTACGCTTATTATTCCTTCGTCCTTATAAAAACAACTTTTCCTCGGCGCTCTTTATTCTTAGTTGGCCTTGCGACTCAGAATCCGAACCACCATCATCATTGTGCGTGTGTGGTTGTGTGTTTTCGTGTTTGGACTTTACTGTCAGCGCTATAAATTCCTTGATCAGTGCGTCCTAACATCAGCAGTGACAAAAGGTTAAAGGGGACGAACACAACATGCCTATTTAATCTCTCGCTGGCAAGGGCGCACTGCCTGTTCTCGCAGATAGAGATGTTAATACTTTTACATAAAGCTTTCTCCTCCTTCAATTTTTTCAGTATGACATCGTCCGCACTACGCCAACCATGGTCCACGTGGACAACGATACCCAGGGCCGCAACACTTGTATAAAGCGTCACGTGTAATAAAAGCCGTTTTGGGGCCATCGGCGTCCGCCACAGGAACCTGCCAGAAGACAGATAGAAGGTCTAAGGAAGTGAAAAACTTGGCGTCTCGCAAACAGACTAGAGCGTCGTCTATACGGCGTTAGGTATATACATCCTTGGGTGTAATTCTGTTGAGGCGTAGGTAATTTACGCAAAATCGAATGAAGTCGTCTTCATTTTTTACCGCGAAATCCGGTGCTCCCGAGGGGCTGGCGGATGATTGAATAACATGTCGTGGCAGCATATAGTTTGCTTGATCTTTAATGACGTAGGGCTCGGTAGTTGACATGCAGTGCGGTCGCTGATGGAAAGGAGCATGGGTCCCGGTGTCAATGCCGTGCCGAACATTCGAAGAACCGCCCAACAAAGTTTGTTCGTAGTCAAGCGAGCCAAGAAACTAGTTCAAAAATATGATAAAGCGATCGCGCACAGGGGACCAGATACCAGGGTCGATGGTAGAAAAAAAAACATTTGCTGCGGATGCTGAAGCTAAAGGTGGAAAACCCCTGACAGCAGCCCGATTGGAATAATCGGAAACTTCCACGCATTCAAGGCCCTCTCTGACCATCAACGTCAATGGCGATGCGGAACTATTGGAGACGGCAAAGGTGAAAAACCATTCTTGAGGTCAAGGACAGCCGATGAAAATGTGAGGTTCCTGTGGCATGAGAGGAGTTCAGAAAGCGTGGGAGAATCGTTGAGGCAGAGACAGAAGCACGCGGCACGGGCGCCATAACGGTAGACAAAGGGGGAATATCTGTATCTTCAGCGGCGACACCCATAAAAGACAGAAGAGGCGGCATATTGTCCAAGGGCGTGACACACAAGGGAAACAGTTTGACTACCATGCGGAAAAAAATCGATGACGGCTTCGTGACGCGAAAAGAAGTCCCAACCCAAGTAATGTAATGTGAACATAACGGCAACACTAAAACTTTAACGAAGTAAAGAACGTCTTGTTTTACCACTCTGGTAGTGCACACAGCCAAAGGAGCCACGTCTTGAGTACCGGCAGAACGAAGGCTCAGGCAAGGGGGCGCAGTTAGTACTTTACGAATTTTGCGGAAGAGTTTCGAATGGATGACGGACATAGCAGCTCCGGTATCTACAAGAGCGTACCTGACGGCTCTTTCAAAATTGACTTAAATGACATTCGTAGGAGAAACAGCGGAAAACTTCGGTGTTTCTACGATGCCGATTTCTTGCCCCCAAACTGCGTGCTCCTGTGGTGTACTAGCACGACGGTCCATCAGGGACAAGGTGCGGCCACATGCCGAAGACGTTCGGCGGCGGCTGATGCTCTGTTCGTCACCAGCAAAAGAACTACGCGGCTGACCGACAGACGCGTGGTGTTATAAAGTTCCCATCCCACCCCTGGAAACCAGTTGTAATATAGGGAAGGCGTCCCAGTACCGGGCTCCTTCGTCTCCGTCATGTGTGGTTCGGTGTTCAAGATCGGCCAGCCAGAGCTGTTGCTTTGGTGGCGATGACAAGAAGGCGAAGGCCAATTTAACTTGTTTACTGCATAGCGAGAGGTACCCTTCCGGGCCAGGTTACAATAAAGTACTCGAGCAGAGTGACAGTATTGATTCGCTCGTCCAAAACAACTGGGATTGTGCCCTCGGGGTCCCGCGCATTTATGCACAAAGCGCGAACCGTCCAACAACGCGAACCGTCCAACAACGTGTGCCAACAACATTGGCACACAGCACTCTTTCCAGAGTTCATAAGGGTTTGGTAGTAGCGGCGCACGCTAAGTCTGAGAGAGGGGAGAGAGGAGATCACAAATGCGGCGTCCGCCTCGCTGGGTTAGGTCACAACTTGCCACGTTTCAGCCACCCAAGTTTTAATCATGTTGACAGCGAGGCGCTCGCGATGCGTTCGTTCTCGGGAAAGTTGAGGCTTGTCCGGGGCCACTTTATTACACACAGGGGGACCCCGGAAAACTTTGCAGGACGCGCGAAGCTGGAAGCGGAGCGCAGAATCGTCACGTAGGCGTCACACTCCTAGGTGGCACCACAGTAGGTATAATAAGTTGGCAAGGCACGACGATGGCAGAAATGAGCAGCGTGACCCTGGATGCCGCAAGCAAGGCGTACTGGGTGATTATCTGCTGTGCGTCATGGGTATTGGGTAACGGATGTTGCGACTCGGGTGGGAAGACGTCCTGGTGTCGATGCGGAGCTAAACAAAGGGAGGGGGGATTAGGAGGGCGAGTGGTGTAGCTAGGTCTCGCGACGACTTCGTCATAAGCAGTAGGCGTGGGCTCAGGCATGAACGAACCTGGGTAGCGAAGTCTAGCCGTTACTTGGGCATGAGAAAAGTGCGCCGTCACAGTTGTCTGCTGAGAGGACGGGGGAAGAGCCCCCGCGATTTGCTCCTGAATAATTTCACGAAGCGGTGAAGACATGCAAGAAATTTGGGTGCACTAAATATGTGAAGTACACGACAAAAATAATTAGACCATCTCCCCGAAGGGAACTATCTGGTGATGCAAAGCAGAATTGTTGGCGGCCATTCAGCTCATCAGACGGTGCAGCGTGTCTCAACCGAAGCAAGAACAGATGATGCGGCGCGCGGGGCGGATTTATTATATAGAGCAGATGGAGTGGAGAGGAGGAGATGAGAGAGGAGACGCTCATGCGCGCTTATCGCGCAGCTGGCGTGTTGCCGTTATGTTGAGTGATCTGGTGTTTAGTATGGCCAGAGGTAATTCAACGTCCGGCTCCACACCTTTGGCAAAGGCACGCAAGTACTGTTGTGTTACAGTGACTATGCGGTGGTGCTCGAGGCGCCGAAACTCGTCCATCATATTCTTGTCGATATTATCGCCTCTGTGGTAGAATCGGTAGTCTCCGTCAGCGCTGGTGAAGTAAAGGTTGTTGACGTTGGGGCACCGGCTGAGAGCAACGTACACGCCCTAGTCTGCGCAGCTTTGTCTTCTCCTTCTTCTTCAGCGGTTCCCCTACGAGAAGACGACGACGGTGGTTGAACGCGAAGCTATCTCGTGATGAATTCTTTAGTTGGCCAGTCTCTAGGGGCATCCTGCCAAAATTATCTTCAGAAGCGCTGCGGACGGGGCGACAGACAGACAGACAGACAGACAGACAGACAGACAGACAGACAGACAGACAGACAGACAGACAGACAGACAGACAGACAGACAGACAGACAGACAGACAGACAGACAGACAGACAGACAGACAGACAGACAGACAGACAGACAGAGAACTTTATTGAGGTCCAGAAAATCCGTGGCAGTCTCAGTGACTGCGTCGTGCGGATGCGGGCCGCACTTGCGCAGGGGGAGGAAGTCCTTGTTTAACAAGTTTAAGAAGTTTAAGAAGCCTTGGATGAACCAATCACTTTACTCAAGGATCATGAAGAAAAATAGCATGTATCACGATTTTCTCAGCAGCAGAAATCTCACTCTACTCGCTGAGTATAAAAAATATCGAAATAAACTCAACAAAGATCTAAAAAACGCGAAATCGGACTACTATGTAAGAAATTTTTCCCGCATTCAAGATGATAGTCGTAAAGTTTGGCGAGAGGTCAACAACTTGACCAATAAAACCAAATCTATGAAACTTGATGAAATAACCACAGACAATGGTTAATTAACTGGTCAGGAGCTATCAAATGCCCTGAATGACTACTTTATTAATGTCGCTTCTCCAAATTCTGTCACGCAAACTCCTGTAAATAGCTCACTGAGCCTCACCACTCCCTTACTCAATTCTAAAGTACTCGCGCCCACAACTCCTCAAGAAGTAGTTACATTGATCCTTTCTTTAAAAAATGACGTATCTGCAGGGTACGATGATATAAAAGTGATCCCGTTAAAGCACGTTTGCGCCGTTATATGCGATGTCTTGTCACACATTGCAAATCTAATGCTGTCAAATGGTGTTTTTCCTGAAGATCTCAAATTGGCCCGAGTCGTTCCAGTACATAAAGGAGGCAATATAAATGAACTGTCGAATTACCGACCAATTTCTGTTCTGCCTGTGTTGTCAAAAATTTTTGAAGGTATTATCAATTCTAGGATAGCCGATTTTCTGCACAAATATAATGTGATTGTTGATTCACAATATGGGTTCACGAAAAATAAGACCACAGAGCAAGCACTGTTAGTTGTTAAAGACAAAATAATAGATAATATTGAAAACAAAAAATGTACCCTTGGCCTATTTTTAGATTTTCGCAAGGCATTTGATTGCGTACACCATGAGACCCTTCTTAAGAAACTTTGTAACTATGGGGTTAGAGGTATTGCGTTGAACCTATTGCGGAGTTATCTGAGCAATAGGTCCACAATATGTTCGAACAAATAACATATCCTCTGATATACAGGTGGTTAAGCATGGTGTCCCACAGGGATCAGTACTAGGGCCGTTATTATTCATTACATATATCAATGACCTAGCCGGCATACATACCTCTCCCGATCTGGTGATGTACGCTGATGACACTAATCTTTCTTCTCTTCCTGTTCATATACCGGCGCTTCAAATATGGTCAATGCTTATTTAATCAACCTTCGTGATTGGTTACTGAGGAATAAGCTTAGTTTAAATATAAGCAAAACGAAATATATTATTTTCAAGCCCATCAACACCGTGGAAACTAATTGTATACATATTCATTATGACAGTATAACAATCAATCAAGTTTCTTCCCAAAAATTTTTGGTGTGTGGTTTAATGAAATCTTTCGTGGTCTGTTCATATTTCCAAACTTACTTCTGAACTAAGTAAAATTGTTGGCCTATTTATAGGATTTCTAATCTACTGCCTGTTTGGTTAAAAGTGTCTATGTATAATACCCTGTTTTTTTCAAGACTTTCTTATTGTAATCTTGTTTTGGGGTACGACCACGTCTTCCAATTACCAAAAATTACTTGTCCTGCAAAAAAGAGCCTTGCGGGCTATTGAGGGATATTATGGTGCACCACGAAACTTACGCACGCAACCATTGTTTGTAAAACACTCCATATTAAAAGCCGACCAAGTGTATTATCTGCGGCTTCTTCAATACATTCACCAGAATCGCTTGTACTCTGTTCCTGATAGCAACATAGGTTACAATCTTCGCGTAGTAAAACTAAGAGTTCCGCGAACGCGAACAAATTACGGTGAACAAAAACTGAGTTGTCAAGTACCCAATGCGCTAAACAAATTCCCTTTCCTGATGAGTTTTTTCTATCTGGAAACATGTTCAAAAAATGACCAAACAGCATCTGATTGAAGGTGAAATTCTAATGTAAAAATGCAGCTTACCGTCTTTGATATATATGCGTATGTGTATGTATGTGTGTACATGGATGTAAGTGTATATATCTATTGTTCTGTCTTTTTCACACAAGTACTTAAGTCGAATGATTTACTTTATTTCATCCGTATGTACGAAATTGAACTCGTACAAGTATCAGTTTGTATTTGCCCATGATTGTGCACATGTTTTGTATTCTAGTAAGTGTTACTGCTTATATATTACTTTTGTATTTTGATTGCTGCCCATTCTATGTATTAAGTGTTTTTGCGTTTGCATCTGTACTACTTACAGGCTTAGGGTACCGAGGCCTCGTCAGGCTTAACCGCCTTTTGCCTCGGTCCCCTCTTTTCTATGAAAAGGAAAATAAAGTTCACTTCACTTCACTCCGTTCTCTTGCAAGCAATCTGGACAGCCCGGAGTTGAGTCAGGCACTCTTCACTTTTTAGGGCTTCTTCCCACTCTTCTTCTGTTATAAAGTCACCCCGCGGCAACGCAGGGCATTGCCAAAGCATGTGGCTTAACGAGCATGTGGTGCTACTACATTTTGTGCAGTCGCTGGTCGTCGAGCGTCCTACGCTGCCGTGGCGGGTGATTTCACGCGGGCAGTCGTTGGCGTTTGAAATGTTCTCATGTATTTCATGTCCCATGTGGGCAGGGAACCACGTAATGCAGTGATAGTCGTCCTCGCTTCTGTTGTTAATGATTCGCGCTGCTTCCTTGGCTATCGTTCCTTTGAGGAACGCACGGACTACTGCCCTTGAGTCCGAGTAGATGTTCGGTCTCGAAAGGTCGGCCATAGCCAGGGCAATCGCTACTTGTTCTGCGATAGCGGGTTTGTGGGTAACTACGGATGTTGCGTTCAGTAGTTTGCCAGCAGGGTCGGTCACGACCGCCACGTGTTTGTTGGAACGGCCGTATCGTGCTGCATCCACGAACGTCGGCGTTCGCCGCCCTCCTTGTGCAATATTCAGTAGCGTCTTGGCCCTGGCCACCCTTCAGCCTTCATTGAATTTCGGGTGTATGTTGCGAGGGATGGGCCAGGTTTCGAAGGTGTCCCTGGTTTTCCCATCAAGTTTTACTTGGTATGCTTCAAAATCTTCGGGGATGTGCCCCGTGTTGAGGAGTATGGCCCTCCCTATTCTCGTAGTTAGGAGACTTTCCTTTTGGGCTTCCATTTGTGGCTCGATGATCTCTCTTAGTTTGTTGTGTACACCCAGTCTTTCAACTGTTTCAGTGCTGGAACTAATAGGGAGACCAAGTACCCTCGTGACGCATTTCCTTATGAGCGTGTCGACTTTGACCACCTCGGTTTTGCCTGAGTCTACCGCTGCTGCGATGTAGTGTACGTGACGCATTAGGAAGGCGTTGTAAAGTCTTAGGAGGTTGTGTTCCGTTGAGCCCCCTCGTCTGTTCGATACTCGTGCGATGAGTCGGATTGTGTCCCGATTTCTTGGCGAGCTTTTCGATAGTTCTCGTATTCTGCCCTCGGGATTGTATCATTCGTCCGAGGACCCTCAGTGTGCCTACTATGGGGATGGTTTGCCGGTATTGTGTTTCGATTCTTATGTTCGTTTGGTTAGGGGGTGGTTGACCTCTACCGCCCTTTTTGTTAGACCTGTACAGGAGCAATTCCGATTTCGCCGGCGACAGCTGGAGACCCGAGTCACGGATGTAGCTCTCCGTTGTCTCCAGCGCAGTCTGCAGGGCCTGTTCGGTTTCTGCTTCCGATCCTCCAAGACTCCATACCGTGATATCGTCTACATAGATGGCGTGGTTGATTCTTTATTTGTACTTAATCTGTCTGACAGTCCTTTCATGCAGAGGTTAAATAACAAGGGAGACATGATGGCTCCTTGGGGTGTTCCTTGCGGCCCCAGCTTGAATTCTCGTGATTGAAGGAGTCCGATCTTGATTGTTGCTTTCCAGTCTCTGAGGAACGACTTAATGTACCAATGGAATTTCGCCCCCAGATCCCCTTTGGAAATGGCTTCAAGTATGAATTTGTGCTTAACAGTGTCGAATGCCTTGGTTACGTCGAGTGCTAGTACGCCTCTCACGTCTTTGAAGTAGTTGTTCAGTATCTGGGGGCGCAGCATTAACATCACGTCCTGGGTCGATAACCCAGGCCGTAAACCCACCATGTTGTGCTTGAAGACATCGTGTTTCTCGATGTAGTCCGATAATCTGTTTTGTACCACGTGCTCAAGTACCTTTCCAATGCAGGACGTAAGCGATATGGGTCGCACGTTGTTGGAGCCCACAGGTTTGCCCGGTTTGGGGATCAGTATCACTGATGACGTTTTTATCTCATCAGGCCTGCTTGGCTGCATTCGTCAGCTTTCTTACTGACTTAGCATCCAGGTTGTTGAGGAGCGTGTTGGTCATCCCATCGGGTCCCAGGGCCGATCTGCAGTTTAGGTTTTGCAGGGCTTCCCAGACCTCTTGTTCCGAGATTGGCTCGTCCAGACCGGGGTTCGCTTCGCCTTTGTACTCCGGGTAGTCCTCTTCTCCGCTTGTCCCATGGGGGAGGTAGGTATTCGCTAGGTCTTCTATGATGTCGTCGTCTGTTAGACCTTTCTCGCGCTGTTGATGTAGGATCCTGTAGATCGATATCTGTTGATTGCTCTCCGTTTGCGTACCGTCGATCCGAAGTTTGAGAGGATTCCATCTCCCGGCCGCTCTCATACGGCCGTCCAGGTGTGTGCATATTTCATTCCACTTCCGCTGGTTAAGTTCCCTGGCATACTTTTCAATTTCTTTGTTGAGGACCGCTATTTTCTTGCGAAGTCTCCTATTAAGCTTCCGCGTTTCCCACCTCTTTGTGAGCGCGTTTTTGGCTTCTAGCAGGTGAGCTAATGTATTGTCCATCGCTTCGTACTCCGGCGGAATTGCAATTTCTTTAGTGACCGCTTTGACATCATCTTTTATGATCCTGATGAATTCGGTGAAGGTATTGACCTCCCGCTTGTCATCTTTGCGTCTTTTTCTGAAGGCGTCCCAGTCTATGATTTTGCGCTTCCTTGCACCAAGGTTAGTAGTTTCTGATTCTATCGTTGTTTGGAGTATTACGTGGTCACTGCCCAGATTCTCCTGCAGGTTAACCCATGTGGAATTCCGGCTGTTCCGGACAAATGTTAAGTCCGGGGTCGTGTTGCACTCTACTGAGTTACCTAGCCTAGTCGGGAAGTTGGGGTCAGTGATTAGAGTTAGTGAGTGGTTGATTGTGGCCTGTAGTAGTCCGGTTCCCTACCTTGTGTTGGCCTACCTCGAATAGCCCCAGGCTTCGTGCTTCGCGTTGAAGTCGCCGGCGACGATCAGCGGGCCGGCTTTGGAAACTGCCACTACCTTGTGTAGGACCTCCGCGAAGGTATACTGATAGTCCGAGGGTGGGCTGTATATGTTGAGTACGTACATTTTGGCATTCCATTCTCAATTTCGGATGATTTCAATTAATAGGGCTTCTAAATGTTTGCTTCTTAGTTGGATCTGATGTTCAACGTAGGAACATTGCTTGTTGATTAGCGTAGCTATTCCTCGATGATCTTGGTCACGTCTGCTGGCCGTTCTGTATCCTGGAAATCGCATTTTTCGGCTAGTGTTTCCTGGAGCAGGATCACGTGAGTTTTTTTCTTCTGTGCTTCTATGTGTTGCTTGAGTACCTCTGTTCTTTGCTTAAAGCTCGCACAAATCCACTGCCATATTATGAACTCCTTAGTTCTTGGTGCCATTGTACATGTGACAGGTGATGCCCCTATGTTCGGTATGTCTCGATTCCTCTCTGATTCTGAGGTTGTAATTTGCCAATAGCGCCCTCTATTGCTGATTGACGTCTGTGAAGTGCTGGTATCTCCTTCCCTTGTTTCGTAATGTTTTCCTCAATTTTGTCAAGCCGTCTGTTAATTGCTGCTAGGATCTCCGTGAATGATTCCTTCTCTTTCACTCTTCTGTCTCGCCATTGTTTAATCGGCGTCTAGCGACTTTCCTGTCTTTACTGTAATCTCTTGGTTCTTCTGTTTACTTACGTTTTATTTCTGCGGTCTCCGCTCTAATTTCTCTGTTGTCTTGCTTAAGTTCCTCAATTTGTCTCATTACCGTTTGGAGCATTGTCTCCATGCCTTTGATTTGTGCTGTTACATGCTCTGGCAAAGCCACATGCCTTACCTGTTTCGCTTCCCTGTCCATGGGTGGTTTGTCCGCTCTCGCATCGCTGCTCTTTAAGCCCAGGGGCTGTTGTCCCTACTCACATTCTCCCGGGCGGGATCCTTGAGCCACCTCGCCTCAACAGTCCTCCTCGCGGGAGCAACGTACACGGCCTCCTCTTTGCAGCTTTGTCTTCTTCTCCTTCTTCGTCTTCAGCGGTTCCCCTACGGAAAGATGACGACGATGGTTGAACGCGAAGCTATCTCGTGATAGATTCTTTGGTTGACATGTCCCTAGGGGCATCCTGCCAGAATCATCATCAGAGGCGCTGCGGATGGGGCACAGACGCGGTACATCCCCCCGAAGCAAGAGACGCTAACATCCTCCTCTAACGTTTTCAGTTCGTCGTTTCTATTGACGTTCAGCTTCGCGTGCCTTCGTTGTATCCGTAGCTCATTGGCGTAGTTTGAATGAGTCAAGGACATAAGGCCTATTCGTAGCACATGTTCCTGTCTCGGTTTTGTAGCGCAGTGGCAAGAGCGCCGCGTACATCCCGTTGCGGCCAGAGAGTCGTGGGATCAAAACCGGGCCCGCTAACTATTACTTTTTTATAGTGTAGGGGGAGAGGTGCGGACAACGGACGGACGCCGGACATACCGAGCAAGAGATGCTTTGAATCTAAAAGAAAGTTACAGGGCTATCTCTTTGCACTGGAGTCTTTATTCCACTCTTGTACTGAAGGGTCGTCAAAGGTCTGCGGTGAAAGGGACGTGTCAGTTGTAGCTTGTGGGCGGCGAGCGGAGACGTGCTGCTTTCGCAGCTCGTCGTAACATTGACACTAACTGACTACTTCACCGATATTTTGCGAGTATTTGCTCAGCAACCGCTAGAAAGCGTCTTCCTCCATGACCCTCATAATGTGTGTAATCTTTTCCCTTTCAGGTATTGAGGCGCTGACGCGCACGTACAAGTCGACAACGTCTTCAATGTAGCTCTGCGCGAAGTTTGCGCAAGGCTGCCACATTTCTAAACAAGGTGTTGAAAGCTTTTCACATTTTCACTTCGTCTTCGATGTTTCTAAACCACAGTTAGATGACCCCGCGAAGGTAGAAACCGACGTTGAAATTCATTGCGTGTATACCACCTATTGCGCTTTTGTAAGAGGTAAGCCAGTATTCAAAGTAGTAGTGGCCGAAGCTTCCGCCAAAGATTTCAGAGTCACGCTGAAAAATCGCTTTGTTACAGATGACCGCCGATGAAGAAGACAGTGGTGCGATTTTCTTGTCATCATGCATGGTGATAGAAGAAGAGAGTGGTAGTAACGTCTGATGCCGCAATTAAACGCTGGCGGTTATAGTTATGATGATGATGACGATGCTTAGTGGCTTCCCCTTTGTAACGGAGTGGCGTTGCACAGCGGCCTTTGTCGCAACGCCACTGTACAATCACCTCGCCAAAAAAATACAAACAAAATAAATGAAAAAAATATGACAAAATAAAAATAAAATACTTTTACGAACTTTTGTGCTAGTCTGACTTTGTTCGCATGCCTTCCCCGATTGTTCTCTGCTCTTTTGCCACCAACAATCTAACCTTCTTTTACTAACCTCTACTCTGTCCAATTCACTTTTCCGCTAACCTTAAGACGAAGGGCTTTCGGACGCTGGATGGCTCCATCACTGAACACTGGACGGATACTTTTGCACCCGCAGCCTGCGCATAGTTCTTCCTCTACCGGCTTGCGGATAACTTTTCTGTCCGGATAAGCGTTACCCGGCAGCTCCACCAAATGAATTTCTGTTTATATGGAGGGTAGATAGAGGTGTGACGGTGAGCGGCCGCCAAGTTAAACGGGCGTTCCAGCCGGCAGGATCCGTGCGAGCACAAGAGCGATCACAAAAGCAAGCGAGCACAGGAGAATTGGGTGCGATGGGGCATAACCGAACCTTCACCATGATACTATCCTGATACTGGTGCATACCGACAGACAGCAGGTTGTCCGCCGCATTCTTTCGCTATCTTCATTACTGACTATGTTAATATTCATGCTGACTATCTCCATGTTCAATTTTTCTTAGGCGTGTATATATATATATAAAAAAACTTCCAACAAGGTAGCTTCCTGAGAGTGTTGCTAAAGCAAATTGTTTTGCTTTCGTAAAAGTTCATTATATGACTAAATACTTACATTTTGTTTCCGAAAACTTGCCCACACGCAAATAAAAAAGCAGTGTATGAAAATATGTTATGTTCTGATAAGACATTGAATTAAACTCTTACTCAAATACGAATCTGCGACGAAGTATCAATTTATGTGACTTAATGTGGGAGAGTGTATGAGCATAGGCATGGTGTTTTGAAATGTTTTGAAAAGGCTTTTGTTTTGCCTAACTTCGTGGGGAGCAAGCTTTGCACTGGGCTTTTCGTTCTTCCAGATAAGAATATTTAATAGCCGAACATTGTCTTCGTATATTTCTTCTTTGTCAAAAGGACAATACAAGTGCCGACGACAAACACCAGCATTTGTTACATCGAACAGCATTACTGACTTTCTGGTTACCTTAAAGCCGACATAACGTCAAAATATATTCCAATTATTTGGGCAACAGCATTTGTTAAATAAAAGTTACGCCACCTTTACTGCAAACTTCTGAAAACTGACTCTATTTTATGCAAAAATAAATCAAGCTTGGAAACACACTAGCCGGTTTCTCTGCGTAGATAGATTGGGCGTCAACAACAACCTTCTGCGAGTGAATGCCTATAACAATGGCACCAGCATGAAGCACATACGCCCCATTCTACTACGGTTTCGGGTTGCTTTTGATGACGCTTTTATATTTTTATTTAGCACTTCACACATTGACCACTGGGCTCCCATCGTTTATACTATTCAGTTACTGCTGACGTATTATAGCCCGAAAACTGAGTTTTACTATTTATATTTTTGTTATATCTGTACTTGCACGACGGAACTTAGATCTCAGTGCTGCCGGAGGCAAATTCGTTTAAATTCAGCACAGAATTAACCTTGCCTTCATGCCCTCTTTTCCACAATTGTGGGTAGAAGACGGAAATTGTAATAAATTGGTGCACGCCATACAATGCTAAAGAGCCCTGTCTGATCTTGTTGTTTGACGCATTGAATATCTAGAGCCTATGCTTTGCAAAACTATTATAAATGCATTTATTTGTCTTATTATAGTTATTGAACACCGAATGGAATATTCGGTCTCTGTACAGGAATTATGTCCGGCAAAAAATTATGGAACAAAATGCGTTCGGTATAGAAAGACGTATCTCCACCAGACTGACTGCAGTTTTATTCTTACCTATCAGCTTGGAGTGCAAATTTGAGTATGTACCTTCACATCCATAAAAAAATGAAATATTTTTGCTATACATATATAAGTGTGAGAAGCTTTTCAGCTTGCAATAAATCAAAAACAAATGTAGCGTTGTAAAGCACACTCAAAATATAGATACCAGGCAACCTTGCTTGAACATTGTCCAAGGTGGGGAAAAGGTACCTATATGTATCCTTTAAAGAGATGTAACGGGAGATGTAAATATTTGCGTGCCATAAATGTTGATAAGAAAAGTAGGCAAAGATAAGCTCAGTTTGTTCCAACTGCCTTGTATTTTTTTTAACGGCTGAACAGCTATTGACAAAAATATGATTACCCAATAAGCAGCTCATTGATTGGCATAATCTTCTTTTTGAACAGACATAAGTACGCCCAATTGTGCAGAAAATGAAACGACAAATTTGAGGCATGAAAAACACTCTGTATCATATCTTCGGCGAGTAAGGAGAGAGAGAGAGCAAGAGAGAGAGATATATATATTATTTTGGGGACACACAGAAAGGTATATGTGCACCTGTAACACATATTGACATTTAAATGCACAGCATGTGTTACCCGGACCCGGCGCGGTGGCTCAGTGGCTAAGGCCTTGTGCTGCTGAGCACGATGACGCGGGTTCCATGCGCTGCTGCGGCGGCCGCTTTTCTGATGTAGGTGGAAGGGAAAAACGCCCGCGTGCAAAACGTTTCGGCTCACGTTAAAGAATCCCAGGGGATCAAAATTAATCTGGGGCCCTCCACTATGGCGCGCCTCACAACCCGCATTGCGTCGGCGCGTTAACCCTTCAATCAATCAATCAATCAATCAATCAATCAATCAATCAATCAATCAATCAATCAATCAATCAATCAATCAATCAATCAATCAATCAATCAATTTGTTACTGGCTACCTATAAGGTGTAGTTGAAGAACTCATATTACTTTATTCCGAAAATAGAAAGGAGTATTCGCGTAGCTCTAAGCCATCTCTTTTGGCTTGAGTGTGCGTAAGCATCGCTATTAGTTTTGGGTAGAAACCACATGCACATTGGTATGTTGCCGTCACACCGAGCTGAAATCAAGGAATCGGTCGTGATCTTCTGGCGGCTGAAGTCATTTTCACTTGCCAGTTCCTGAGTGGCAATGCGAACATCTCAAAATTGAAAAATTCACCGGAAGCATAGCATGGCCGCCGACATCATAATTCACTAATTTCCTTTAATGAGCACGTGTGAATATTGGAGGATTGTTGAGTGCCGCGGACAAATGGGAATTGATGAGTCTGCCGTGAGCTTGGAACGACTTCTGTGGTTTGAACTGAAGCTGTTTGGGAATTTAATGTACCAGAGCTACACGTTGGGTAGTAGGCGAGGCTTAGTGAAATGCTCTGGCTTACGCTTTACCAATTGGGGATCTTTAGCGTGCCCCAAAATGTTGACACAGGGGCCTTCTCATTGTTAGCCTCTACATGATGTCATCGGAGAAGACCTAGCCACTTGAGATGATATGATATTAGGCTTTTACTAAACGTTAACGTTACGCATTCCAAAAAGTGGCGTTAACGACACGTCAATCAATTTAATAGAAACTGTATTTCAAGCTGTGGCATCTGTTCGTGATGCAAAAGTTAAGACAATGCTAGGGATAACGTCAAGACAGCGCATAAACAACGGGCAATAAAGCTTCTCATCCCCGCTGGAAGCAACAAGGAATTGCTGAGTCGTAATTGTACCTTACAGGGCAACTGCAATTGGTAATATCCCATTTTCGTAACCACATATTTGTGAGGCCCGTCCCAACCAACGAAGTTTTTAATACTGTATTAGGCTACGCGCAGCTAAGAGAAAGTTTGGTAACAGGAAAGCAGCCACTGGGGTAGTGATGAAAGAACGTGGTCAGGCTGCTGTCGTGGCGCTCCGGTATTACCCACCAAACGAATAATATTTAGGTTTGAGTTACTAAACATATCCAACACCAAACGCACCTGCATACGTAGCATTATGTGGTAGCGTTGTCTTACTAGATGTCATAACCAGGTGGCAGGTAAACCTTGCCTCCAAAGGAGATGCATCATCTGTGCGCACTTGAAAGCGACCACGGTGGTTGGCGGTTTCCAAGGGAAGTTGCGCATTTTATGACTTTTTCTAGCTGCTACAGCTGAGAAGCTCTAAACGCCATGAACAGGCGCTTATACGCCCCTCACATCGATTTGTTTTGCAAAAGACGAGTGTCTGCGTATTTGTGTTTATGTATGTATGTATTTAGGTATTTATGTATTTATGAACGCAAACTACATAAGGCTATGGGCGGGCAGTGATGGAGCGCCCCGGTTTATTTCCCGGTTTATGCCTTGTTCCTTCATCCAAATGGCCACTGCGACGAGAACCAAACCCGTCTTCTTGTGTGTACGATAACGGCTCAACCACTGAGCCACCGCGGCGGGTAAAAGATGATTGCTGCGCACACAGCCTACGGAATTTTTTTTCGTGAACACCCTGTGGCCGTTCACAGTAGTTGTTCTTCTCACAAAGCAAATTAAGCCAAGCTCTTGCAAAATATTTATCTTGCCCCCCCTTTCCAACCCAACCTTCGAACAGTGGAGGGCTTCCCTCGCCTGCCCGGACCCGGATATCCAGCTTATGTTGGTGATCGGAGTACGGACGGCCAGCCGGAGTGAAGGCATCCCGGACTAGGGACGCCTTCCACTGGGCGACGCCCACACATCAGCCTCTGGTGGAGAAATAAATTTTTTTTCTCTCCCTCTCTCTCTCTCTCTCTTCTCTAACTTGGTAGTAACGCAGTTTATTGCCGGTCGACAGGGAAAAAACTCGAATATTATATTAAAAATTGACTAATCTTGCATAGGGCATTAGAGATTCCGGAAAGGATCCTGCAATGATTTAACGGTAAGCATTCTCCCGATTTTCTTCGTGCATGCAAGCATTGCGAATGCCATAGTTTTCGCTAGCACAGATCGGCACTGCATGCTGTGTTAATTATAGCGGACACGTCTCCAGTTTCACGTTCGTTTTAAGACCAGAATACTTTAGACTTCTAGTTCCACCGTGGCGCGTCACCAGAAATCTCAGCCCAGCCAAGCGCACGTCCGCGTGCACCTCCTGAGTAGCACCCGACGTCACCCAGGCGTCCGCGTTGGCTTGCGCCATGTGAGGATCTCGCAAAAATACAAAAAAAGTACGGGGCGCATGTGACCATGCGCCTCGTGGCGTGCACCGCGCGTCGGTCTGCATGACCTTTCAGAACATTCTTCCCAGCGTTCATGGCGTGATCTCGCGCCTGTTGTTCTCCACGGCAGTTCACTAGCGTTCGCGCCTGAAGTGGGGCGCACTGACTACAACTTTGCGAAGCCGGGTGGTGCGGGTTCTGACTCCCTTGTTGTGGGAGAGATGTCAAAACCTGTAGACAAAACGATTCGGGCCTACCATTCATGGAGAAATTTCAGCGGCAATTTGGATATCCGTGTCAGGTGCAACAGCCGGGTTTCTGACGAAGGGAGAGGGGCCGCCAGCTCTGGTGTTTTTCTAGCCTTGCACCATTAGCACAAGCTGGGCCAGGTTCTTGTAGCAATTTCCCTATAAAGTACCAATCGAATCCGTTCAGTGCTACTGCTATACTTGTCCGGGTTCGCTACGCATAACTTCGAAGCAGAGAAGAATTGCATATCGGTGCACTTCTGTTATCTTTGTGCAATGGTATTGCATTTCGGTTGCGCAGTGTATTTGGAGTGAACAGTTCTTGAATAATTTTTAAATAAAATTGAAAAGTTTGTGTTTATTTGAGTAAATGCCGTGCTTTATGAATTCATTTTATGATAGTTCTTTACTGAATTTTTTTAGAAAAATTATGGGTCTGTTCGGAAAGCTACTAACAGAGAATGCTACAAAAGTCCCGGCGCTTGACGTCAGGATTCTTTTAAGTGAAAACCAAGTATTTCTGTGTAATTGATATGTAATGAAAAGTCTTGACCTTGTTACACGAATGAGGTTATGATAAAACCGGCCATCAAAATTTGTATATATTTAGTTCTGAACCTTGAAGAATGAGAAAACGATATAGATTTGCTACAACACGCCATGATTAAATATTTCACATTGATAACAGACCATGTGTTTGTTTATGTTTTACCAACGTTAATTTTAAAGCAAGATTGGATATTTGCAAACATATTGAACTATATTATTGTTAAAAGCTGCAAGGCCTTCGCAGGTAATGAATATTTAGGTGTTGAAAACTGTGTATGCAGGTCAATGTTTTAAGGAACACCGTAGGTAGTGTGATTTCATACCCTCTGCTAGAGGTTTTCAAGACACCTGGAAGTAACGGTATAGTGCCAGCGACGTTTCTAGTCCCAAATTAACAAGGTCCCTCCAGTCGTTGTATAAATACCTCAAATTTTATGACTGGGTTGTTTTATGCTGATAGATGGATGGGTTGACGAATAATTTTCTTGAATCTTGGAAAGAGGCAAGGTGTGAACAAAAACCCCGACAATAGGAGCTTCTGGTATCAAGTCTATGTCGCATGGCCATAGCGCCAAGCCTGGGCTGGAGAGCTCAGTGGGCGTTCGAGACAACCGACTGGGCTGCTGTGCTGGGTAAAACGCACAATCACCTACACTTCTGATTGAGCCCGTCTTGTGTTCGGCTTTATTACGTTTTACAATCAAAAATCTCAAATTAAGAATGCAAATAGGTCATTGCTTCAAAAACAATGCCGCACTCGGGGCTGTAAACTGCAGCTTGTCTACTGATTTTACCGTTGTAACGCATGAAGTGCAAAAAACGCTATGAAACCGATCCGCACGCCGACCAACGCCTCGTCACACTATAGGGTACCCGAAGAAAAGTGAAAAAAAGGCTAATTCCACAGAAAAACAAAAATCCTAAAGGTAATGTGCCCAGTATATCCCGGGAAGGCTAAAAGAAACCGCGAGTTTGTTTTTATAAACTTGGCTGCGGATAGGTCATGCAAGCAGGGGCATTACGTACATCGATAGTATGGAAAACCTTAGGTACAATTTTAGTACAAAACAGCTTTCGAATATTTACAAAGGCTCCTCATGTCTTTATGAGGCGCCGTACAACTCTAAACGGCTCTATTAAAAACACATGCATTTGGCGCAGGTCTCGGTCAGAACGCCCCTACGTGCCCATCACTGTACCAGGAATGACTAAACGATGTGAGTCATACGTAAATTTGAGGATGAGCTAGGTATAACTGGTAGCACAGTATCTTAAGCAAGTACCTGACCCAGAAATAGTTAAGGCTTTTTGCCATTCGCTTCAGAACGTTTGGGCTACAATACTGGAGAAGCTGTTGCAACCTATCAAGAAAACGTGGAAAAAGTGGTTCTCCACAGCAAATCCGAAGAAATGATGTTTTCCTGATACTAAACCGCATGCGATCAAAACGATCTTTTTATTTATTCCTTTATAAAATAACACATAAACGGACTGCGCTTGCGAAAGAAGGCACTTTCAGATGACTAGGAAATTAGTCTACGTAACTAGTTAAATACAGTGAAATACAGAAAAATGTTGAAGGTGAAAAACATGAGCAGAGAGGTGGATGCACAATGATACATTTCAAGAAATAATACAAATAAAATCATCACATTTGGTGAAGCAATTATTGAAATTTAGTTATGTCAGTTTGAGTTGCTATATGTGAGGGTAAATCGTTCCAGCCAGATATGGTGTGGGGTAGGAATGAGTTTGCGTACAAGGACGAGAGACATAGTGGGCGCTTAACTTTGTTGGGATGATTCCTGCGTGGAAAAATGGCTAATGGAGGCTGAAAGAAATCACTGTGAAGTGTTGGGTGAAGATTTTATGGAAAACGAACAGACGAGCATATGCGTGACGAACGCATGACTTATCTAGTTAAGCATGCTGTTTCAATGCTGGGAGGCTTGAAAATGTAGAATAATCAGAAAAGATGAAGCGAACATACCGATTCTGTAATGACTCGAGGTTATGACTCGAGATTGCAGAGGCATATTCTATTTTTGGACGAATAAGGGCGACTTATGCAAGTCTTTTTACATGAGATGGGGCTTGTTTCAGATTTACGTCTGAGTAGTCCCAAAGAGCGGTTTGCTGAGGCAAGGATGCCATTAACACGGTGGTGCCATGTTAAATGATTTTTGAAAGGAAGACCAAGATATTTGTACGTGTTCGTTCCCCCTATTCCATAATGACTTATTAGTTGCCATCAACCATCTTAAGCACCAAGCTTTAACAGTATCTAGGTCAGATTGGAGAGTGAAATGGTCGGTATCTGAAGAAATGGTGCGGCAATTTACAAGGTCGTCAGCAAATAGGCGAACAAGGGATGATACACAATAGGGAAGGTCGGTAATGTAGGCTAGAAAATGTAATGTGCCTAATACGCTACCTTTAGCGACCCCTTTTTCGGCATCACTCCCATCATGTCTGTACAACGCCTCCTAAAAAAGGCGTTGGTCTGTAAAACGTATATGAATGTTGCTAGCAAACCGACTCGAAGGATAAATAAAATAGACAACCATCTACCGCCTACTAAAGGCAGTTTTAGGAATCATGTCATTGGGCAAGGTGTAGCAAAGCGAATTATTGTCGATATTTTACAAGGTTGTAGTGTGCAAGTGGAGACTATGATAAGAGGTTTCTATAGGGAGGCGCTTTGGCAATATTATTCTTGATTTATTTATGGAATCCATAAAGAGACACTATCAGGATACAAAATGTCTACCTATATTGGCACACATCCTCAGTGTTCCAACTATGAAGCAACCCTCGAAACTGTACCCACTCCACTGACGGACACGAAAAGGGTTCAGACTGTGACCAACGCAGTAAAAAAGAAAAAAAAAATGGAAAGACTCACCAGGAACTTGGTGATTGTGCATCTTTTGTAATATGCAGTTTACGCTCAGTACACTTCTGACGTGCGAATGGAAACAGGAAGCAGAAAAACACACATAAACAGAATAAGCTAACCTGTATCCTTAATTGCTCTAGAAAACTTCATCAAAAAACAGGAATCTAACATAGCCATCGACAACACATGCAGAAAAGACCTGAAAACATTAATGTATTAGACTTCACCGTAACCCGCCGCGGTGGCTCAGTGGCTAAGGCGTCGCGCTGCTGAGCACGAGATCGCGGGTTCGACTCCCGGCCGCGGCGGCCGCTTTTCTGATGGAGGCGAAAAGCAAAAACGCCCGTGTGTACGAGATTTCGGCGCACGTTAAAGATCCCCAGGTGGTCAAAATTAATCCGGAGCCCTCCACTACGGCGCGCCTCATCGCCTGGGTTGCGTCGGCGCGTTAAACCCCACAATCAATCAAATCAGACTTCACCGTAGGTAAATCAATTGCGGCGAAGTTCCTCGAAAAAATAAAGGAGCTCTGCCACACTCACGATAAATGCTTTTAAACTGTCCTTCGCTTTTGGAAGCCATGTAAAGGATATATTTATCTATAGCACAAAGAGTCACTGCGAGATTTTTCCATCGCTGAAGAACTACCCCCTTTCCGTTTGTGCTTTGCTTTGCAGCTTCCGCGGACGTGGGAATCGAATGCGTTCGTTGCTCCATCAGAAAGGAAACGGCCAATACACGGTACATTGTTGTAATTACGTAATTAGGGCGCTCAAAGAACGCCAAGACTGGCAAAAGAGAGAAGAATCTATTGAGCAGGGTTCCACATTATCTAATGGGCACAGAGAAATAAGTTCTGGCGGAGGTACTTATTCCCCGCATATTGTAAGTACTGGACGTGTTTGTTGAATACGTTCTAAAAGCACTTATGTTCGAGAAAAAAAGGTTTGTGTTGCAGTGTCTGGTTAACTGCACAGATCACATCAGTAAACACGCCAGAATATAAATGTTAGTGTAAAAAAATGAACTAAGCGTAGTCATTAAACCACTGAATAATAATAAAGTATGTTTGTCGATATGAAACTAACCAAGAAACGGCCAGATGCGATGAATGTAGGGCATGAATCATACTTTGCGCATGGAACCCGGCGTGCAAAAAAATTCCCGCGCCTTCTCGCGAAGGGAACACGAGTAAATGCAGAGCATTGGGGCCTGAGTACTGATTGAAGGCAGTGTTGCTTCCATCGCTTCTTCCTTGATGCTGGAGTAGCAGACACGAGTAAACGTGGGCACGAGCGTCAACCAAGGAAGGAAGGAGCAACACAGTGACTGAAACACGAGCCAGCGCTAGCCGCTATATTTCCAGCGCGCGCAGTAGAGGGAGAGCAGTACGGGGGGGAGAGCGCGCATGCGCAAGCAGCGCGCACCCTTCCACGCCCCACCACGCTGCTATCACGCACCTGTTATGCCGAGACCGCGACGGAGCGAACGGGCTGACTACGACGCATGCGCGCGCCAGCTGCTGTTGAGAGAGAGGAGGGAAGGAGAGGCGCACCTGCTGCGGACGCGAAACTGTTGACACCGTCTGACGTAGGAACAGGCGAGGCTAAGAAATGCTCTGCATTTAAAACATGCTGCCACAAACTTGGTTATTTCAATAGGTGTGAAGAACCTTTAAACAGAACAACTATGCCCATAGTAAAGCACTCTATCATTGAGTCACAACTTCAAGGCTAGAAAGAGACAACCTGGATTCTGCAGGGTACGATGAAAGGCAACTTCCTGCTTTGTTTACACTTCTTGCTCAGTGGCCCCATGTCCGGTGCGTAATCTACGCAACGCAATAAGCACACCGAAATAAAACTATCACAGGGAACATTTCAGTGCACTGACACTCTGCTTTATGTGGTTAGTTTGATACCACTTGTACCAGCTGTGAATGATGTGTTGGTAATGAAAACACAATAAATATTAAACGTCTTAGATTTGAACTCTAAAATTTACAATTACAAAATGTAGAAGCAAAGAGCTTCTTCTTAAGGAATTTTGTATTACTTATATACAGTTTGAACAGTGTAGTGTAGAGTAGTAAAAAAATTGATTGCAGAGGATCGTAGCATCGGAAGTTCATTTACTGCAACCCCACTCAACATTGTGCTATAGTGAACATCGAAACTGAAGGTAAGGTGGTACGTCTATTTTTATGTCAACATAAGTGCCTAAACCACTGACAGCGGATAAATTTACACAGTGACAAACCGGCATGTACGCCGTCACTACGGCTTTACATACAAATGATTTGAAATGATTTGAAATGATTTGAACAAATGATTTGAACATACAAATGATTTGAACTGAAATGATTTGAAAAGTAGGAACACATTATGTTCCTACATTTACATGAGGCTTAGTCAAACCGAAGCTATGGTAAGGTAAGTTCACATATAACGAGCAAAAATGTCTCATTGTATTTTAGAGAATGGCTGGTGTTTTCGCAATAAGTTGTAATATTGAAGTGGTTTTTCGATATATATGTGACCTCTACAGAGGCCTCAAAAGTTGCTTGACGGGATTTCCTAACCGATCTTATCAAGAGGCCAAACTGTACACTGGGTACAATGCTTGTTTTGATGGATTTCGTTCCGCAGGTATTTATTGTACTGGTTTTACAAGAAAAATATTACACAACAGATGCATGCAACGACATTTAAGAATTTTGCGTCCGGAGCCTCAAGACAAAAAAAAAACAAGTGAGACTGTCTCGAAAAACATCCCCAGAGGAGTGCAATAACCTATCAGATATTCACCCTTAGGAAGGCCAGAGGAATTCAACTTTATGTCTCGTTGGGCTAAGTTAAATAGCTGATGGTGGTGAGGAGCGTTATCAGTGGAGATTTCCCAGGGCGGCGGCCGCCAACCGATCCCTCTTGAACTGAAACTAGCCATAGGGATCTCAGCTCCCCAGCGCGCCATCCACTGCATATTCATTCTGGTGGAAATACAAACAAAAATATAACGAAGCATCAACAAATGTACTGGTGCGTCTGCATGGTTCGGTGCAAATCTTGCAGGGACGGGCAGGAGGACAAGGGATTAACGCGGAGAAGGTGTTAGGGCTGTAAGGGGGTAATAGTGTGAACGAGGCGACGCGTCATAACCTGTTTCTTTATTTCTTCATCGCGGGATGATAACAGGATACGCCCTGCGAACTGCTACTCGTGAAAATATTATTTAATGTAAATAGAATGAATAGGTGACCATCCAGGTTCGGCCCTTAAGATAGGCGTGGGAATGACCGCTCGATAAGCTTGGGGAATGTGGCATGAGCCATGCCATTCCCTTCTGAAAAGGGGTGCCCCCATATCCAGGTGATCTCTATTTCTTAGGAATACGCCAATATCGTACGACGCAGACGGCAGGAAATACAATGTGCAATGTTCAAATTAGCAGCAGGCAGTTTCGAATAGTAAATTGCGACGAGGATTTTCTTGGCAGTAGGAGCGGTGAGTGCAATGCCAATTTCTTTGACAATGGTGGCCTCAGGGGTGAGGATTCTGATGCCGTTATTTCTTTGGCTAATCGTCATTGTTTGATAAGGCTGGCCAGCCGTGGCACTTGGCGAGTAAACGCAGTATATTTCTTGTCGATGCGGTTCTGCTGGATAAGGGATTTGTTGGCATTCACAACTTTGAGCGTGTTTATGGTTTACCCAAAGCATCCTATTGTTGGACCCTCAGCTAAGTTTGCGAGCACCGTTGTGGGTTTCGGTTGGGTGTGCAGCGGCTTTTAGGGTGTTCTTTTGCCCAAACAAAACACGTGTGGTCCTTCTGGTAAAATAGTTGTAATAGAGTCTATACAGTGTGTCTGGTGATTCGGTAGAATAGGAAGCAATTGTAACGTCGCAAAATTTAATATAAGGGGAGTGATGATGGACAAGTAAGGTGCTGAGCAAGAGAGGCCATGAAACAATTTTGTAGAATTGTGGCTGTGTCTGGGGGAGGCGTTGTGGTGTAAATTTAGTACATGGCGACTTAAACGTTCATGTCATTGGGTAAAATAAGCGCATTTGAGAGTCTTCGTGTAGGGGACTAAGTCAAAAGCCCCATTTTTCTCGGTGCGACGACGCTGGTTTAATATATTATAAAGTGAGCGTGATGAGAACCTCTTCCTTTAACTGTAAAAGCATATCTCCTGCAGATGGGTCGGTCTGAAATCTAAGCATGGTGCAGGGGTTCAAATTATTGTCTTTGGCAAATTCCAACCCGGTGTTTAGAAAAGGTTACCTGGGCATGAGTGAGCAGTGCCAGAGTTTTTTGTGAAAGTTAAATGTTTGTAGTGTTCGTATAACCACAATATCCATGTATTTTTGCTGTTGAATAATTAGTTCACCCACCAACAGAGATTAAAACATCCGACAGAGAGGCTTAAGGTTAAGACGAACTTGGAAAAATTGACTGTCAATAGGTTGAAAGGCGCATCAAAGGTAGAGTTGTTGCTTGGATAAGTGCGGAACGGGGTAGGGGATGGTTGAAAAACGTGAACGGGAAATAGAGTTGTGAGTATGATTTGCGTCATGACGAGTTAGTCGTCATAGACGAAATTATCAGGAAAAATATTTTTATGGTTGATGGTAACTATCTCGACAACCCATATTCGCTCAGCGAAATGCTCAATCCCGATATGGAAAGCCCGTACAATTTTCTAGAATGATTCAGACTGCGCTCTTATTGTTTTAACTAACCCTTAGTGAGGCAATTCCTCGTGCTCAGTGAATTACGCGTCAATGCAGATATGTACACGTTTGTTCATTTCAGCGAGATATACATTTGGTCTTCGCTTACAGATGTTAGCCCAAACATGCCTCTGCGGTTTTGTCTGGGTCTTCCAAAGACAACTTCTACACTGGGGACCATAGGAGAGTCTAGGCGCTTCTTACCCAGTGTACTGGTGAAAGAGGAGCAGCTTCGCCTACATCTGCGGCTGGCGACTAGGGCCCATGGACATCCGCTGAGTTGTAGCTCTGCCTTAGAGGTACAAGACACTCTACCACCCTTGTGTCAAAAGTGCCCTGCGCCGCTTCATCTCCCGCCCTGGATGTACTCCCCCTGGCGAATCTTCACCACAATACCGGACATCAGCAGTAAATCAAGGTTGCCAATTCCAGCCCTAAAGTACTTCACTCTAGAGCACATGTGGAATTGAAACCCTAACCACAAGCATATCTACACTGATGGATCGGTGACGGCCACATCATCTGTTGTCGGAATCTGGGTACCATCAACTCGCACCACAATTGCGGCCAGGTTAAGCCACAAAACAACGTCGACGACCTCAGAACTTGCTGCCTTGCGCTCCGCTTTGCATTACATTCTTGGGCAAGAAGCTTCTGTGTGGGCGATTTTCACAGATTCACGGGCGGCACTACAGCAACTAGCATCATTCCCGCGCGAGCAACTGGCCCACGAAATACACACCCTGCATACACAGGCTGCCAGAATGCTTCACGAGGTAGTGTTACAGTGGCTACCTGGCCATTGTGGGGTGGATGGGAATGTGGTGGCCGACGAAACAGCTTGCGTGGCCCACACCCAATCTAGTGTCATCATCCCGATTCCTTTCTCTAGACGTGACGCCGCGACACTTGCGCACTCCGTGGCGCGGTAGTCACAACTCTCCATATGGACGGACGGGACAAAAATTATCAGCCACTATACAGAATCGATCCCCCCTGCACTTTTCGAATGCCGTGTGGCCTGGGAAAGCTCGACGAAGCAGTAGTTCACCGTATTCGCCTCAACGTCGCTTTTACCAGCCACTACGTACACAAGACACGCCGAGTTGCCTCCCCTCACTGTCAAGTATGCAGTGTCCGTGAGGACATAGAACATGTTCTGTGTGTGTGTCCCCGTTATGACACTCCGCGGCTAACCTGGAAGACAACTTTGGGACTGCGTGCTGATGCACCATTGAAGTTTTGTGACGCCATTGGTCCTTGGCACTCAACTGCCGCGGCAACACGGAGTACACGGGCTTTGGTGTCATTTCTCCGTGACTCCGGCCTGAACGAAACTCTGTGAATGTGTGCCTTAACTTCACTTCTGTTTGTGCGCCGTGTGAGTGATCCTGCATTTCTCAGTTTGTCTGCTTATTTGCTTTCGTAGTGTCTGTATGAGTTTTTGTGTCTTCGTTTCCCTTCACTTTCGCACATCATATTCATGTGGAGTAGCAAGCCAAGCTCGCTGCCAGGCTGACTTCTCTTGATTCATTAAAGGCATTCCTCCTCCTCACATGCCTAAAACTCCACCTAGTAGTTTCTACTAGCACACCTGTGATAAAGCAAGCATAGACTCATAAGTAGGTCCTTTAAAAGAAGGAAAATAACTAAGATGTGATATCAACGCCAGTGTAATATTGTTAACCCTAAGAATTTGAAGTCGAGGAAGTAGCTTTCATCAAGCGCGGTTGCTGATGATAGGTTAATTATAACGTGCGGCCCGAAGCTAAAAGATACTGTGAAAGGATAAATAGCTTCCAATATTCTGTTTGAGATATTAGATTATTTATGTGCTCAGTAGAACTTGAGGTTTTTGGAAAGAATTTGTTCCAAAGGATTTGTTTCAAATTAGAATGTGTTTCGGATTTTTCCATATGTGTTAGACCCATTGATAGGTTTAATAGTATAAGAAGTTAGAAAATGGGGGGTTCCACTTGAAAACGACATTTTCTTTGTTTTAGATAAATTAAGGGGCATTAACCATCTTAAGCAACAAGCGTTAATAGTATCTAGGTCGGATTGGAGAGTGAAACGGTCGGTATCAGAAGAAATGGTACGGCAATTTACAAGGTCGTCAGCAAATAGGAGAACACGGGATGATATACAAGAGGGAAAGTCATTAATGTAGGATAGAAAAAGTAATGGGCCTAATATGCTACCTTGAGTGACCCCTTTTTCGGCCTGACTCCCATAATGTCTCTAAAACATATATAAATGTTGCTAGCAAACCGACCAGAAGCAAAACTAGAATAGACAACCATCTACCGCCTACTAAGGCCAGCTCTAGGAATCATGTCATTGGGCAAAGTTTAATGCCAACCAGATTGCATAGCTATGCGCCTAACTACTATCGTAATTTTTGATTTCATTGACGGAGGTAAGCATATTACTGGCCAAAACAAAGCTTGTGAAGTTGTAAGCACCGAATAAACACAACAAATAATCAAACTACGTGAGTGTATAAGGCAATAAATGTGTTTTTTTTCTCCTCCAAGTAATACTACATGGAGTGGCTCATTGAAACCAAAGTGCGCAACTTGCTAATATTTTTTCAGAGTGACATTTTTTCACGTTTAGAGAGATGTTATCGACTGCGTTTTGAGCGTCACCGAAGCGTTAATTTTTAGGTTTTTCTCTCTGCGAACTGCACGTATGGAACGAGTAGGTGGCTTCCCCACTGAATAATTGCATTCATAAATACACGAGGATCTGCGGCAAAAGAAGGTTCCCCGTGTTCAATTAAGACTACCGGCCAAAAGCAGGCTCCGATAAAGGGAAAACAAAATAAAATGGTGTTTCTGTGCGGGTAAAGTTTTTTTGACGTCATGTAAATAAACTGTTTGACACATTGCTCTTGTGGGTAATTTATTTTATTTGCTGCGTGAACTATAGCGTGAAAGCAACACCAATTTACTGCAAATTTTGAAGTCTGTGTTGTTTCCCGCTGCGCAAACAATTTTACTTTCTGCACTCTTATAAGAAACACTTGTAAACAGGTAGATTGTGATGTGCTACTTTTAGCTTGAAATAGGACAAGAGAGAAGAACATCTAGGTGATCACTCTTCTCTAAAAACATCGAAACGATTCTTGTCTCACCACCGCAAAAACGTTTTTGCAGCGCGACGAAATAGCCAGCATTTTTTGTAAACACAGAGCTCTGTTCTGTGTGCCTCTGCAGTATTGTAAATGAGTGCTTTTAGGTACCGTATAAAGCTAGACGTACATTATTTTTAGTCATCAATAACAGCCAAATTCCAGTGGTTTTGGCAGTATGTCAAAAATTTCCAGAATCCTGCGGAGAACACGTTCGCATTACGACTTTAAGACAACTAAATGTCCTAGCTATCCTTATTCGCTCGCGTGCGTATGTCTGCGTGGTGTTTTAGTGTATTTAAAAAGGTGGTCGCTTTTTCAAACGCCAATTTGAATGCAAGATTCTTCTCATACAAGATTTTCGATCATTTCTTTCCGAATAATAGTGATTGTCGCCAGGTTTTGTACATTTTACTGAAACCGAGATTTGCAAATTTGCATGATAAAAAAGTGCCTTAAAATGCATAAAAGAAGAGTGTTAAAGGTGGAAAGCTGTGTAGAGTCCCTACGGCTGCACGAAACTCATTTTCTGTTATACCCTCAGATGCATACTTTAAAAAGTAAAGAACGGTTTGGAATTTCGAAGCAGATATATAATTATAGGGGCCGTGTTATTATATTGTTCTTTCGCTTCGCTGCACTGATGTATTTTCTTCCGCAAAAGGAACCTAGTACACACGTGCAAAAATGAATGAAGTGCAGTTTGTACCAAAACTAAGAAAAACAGCTGTTGGATGTGACAGAATCTACCGTTTCTAGATAATGTGTTTCAACGATGGAAGGGTGCATATAATCCAAAACATCACCTATGATCTGGTTTGATAGCATGAATATCTCACATAATGGGTATACAGCTCTCAAAGAAATGAACCTCAACACATTATTCTAATCAAGATTTCCCATCATCTATAATTAAAACCGCGTCTCCGCCCCACTGTTATGAATTATCTAAAAACAACTCAAGAGACGTAGAGAATAACATAGTATCCTGGTGTTTCGGTGATTTCAACAAGTCGAAAAAGTATTTATTTACATGTTGAAAGGCGCAATTTGAGGGGCGTTCAACCACAAACAATTGGAATAAACTCATATTTTTGTTTTTTTTTCGGAGATTAGGCACTGCGAGGATAAAAACCGAGGTAACGAAGACAAAAAAGCCATAAAAGCGACTAGATTGACCCGATTTCTGTGTTGGTGATTTTGCAGCGTCAGCCTTTGCTATCGGGAGGAATAATAAATGATTACTTTCGATATAATGCGACACTGAAGAAGTGACAGCTGCTAAGGGGCATTTATCACCAATAGTTCTTGCTGCAGCAAATGCCTTTCGACGCAAGTGCTGCAGTGAAACAAAATTGCGGCAGCACAGCCTTCAAGAGAGACACCAGGTTTCGTTTAATCACAGTGCACGGCCTCCACTTCCAGCAACGTCAAACTTGTGTGCTGTTTCATTTCTGTCTGTCTGTACACGTTGCGTTTGCATAAGCATAATGAATTACTACAATTTATATTAGCAGCTTGTAACTAGGTAACTTGTAACTAGGTAACTAGGTAGCAGCTTGTAACTACGTTCATTGCCAGCATATTGGTCAGAAGAAAGGCCGTGTCCCCAATGTTTGATCGGATGATAATGTCTAAGATTGTTGTTCGCGTGCGTAAAGTGTAAGAATATGCATTTTGGCAGAGCGTCCTCCTAATTGTTTTTTCTTTGTGTTAGGTATCAGTTAAACCGGGTTTTAAACCACTGACGGAAGCGTTTGGGGAATAAAAAAAATAGACTCTCCACACTTGATATCCAGAAGCACCAATCGGCTATCGTTACTAAATTTTTTGGCGTTAAGACAAAAATGCACTGGCAATTACTATGCTCACAAATGCGACATTTGTGTGTGCGTAGCGCGAACTGCCGTCCTCTCAGTCAGGGCCCATATGTGCTGCATCTCAGGTAGTGATTGCATTATCAGCGAACACACGGCTGAGCGCCCTGCTGAGCAGTTATCTGGAAGCCAGAGCAGACGACATGTTTTTGGAAATTGTGTTTGAACCACCTCCCGCGCAAATGTCTCGTAATTACGATGGGCTACGCATGTAGCCGTAGCGTTTGCCGAAAGTGTGAGAGAGAAGCATAGAGAGATGACGCCTTGGCAGCGCGGTTCGCCATTCCCCTGGCAATTTTTCCAGATGCTCCGACGAGCGCCTCGGGAGGGCTCAGCATACTGCCGTCCCCCGCACACTTTCGGCAGAATTTCCTCCGCAGTTTTTTTCCTGCCTTTGCTCACTCAGTTATGTCGCCGTCGCCGTGGCTGTCGCTTCGTCATCATTGCTGGCAAACCTCAATTGCGGCTGCCAAAAAGCTTGAGCAGTAAAAAACGTTGAGGGCTGCATTGAGCGGAGAATATTTCGACTCTACTGTAAATAGGCTAGTGTAAATGATGTCCTTATTCAACGGATATGTTCTGATATTGCCAGGATAATCTATACGCGAATTTAGGTTATCTTGAAAGAGAATGAGAAATTGGTACAGTGATTGTGACACAGGGCTTTTGTATGACGCTGGCATACCTAAGCAAAGTGGGCGCGGCTCACTCGAACTCACTCACAATTTTTTTTCGAATCACCACTCACTCAAACTCCGACTCAATGCTGAGCAGCACATCTGCGCTCATTCAACCTCAAACTCACATCGAGCGCAAAACTCAGAACTTACTCGGACTCAAAACTTAAAATGTACTCAGAACTCAAAATGTACTCAAACTGAAAATGTAGTAAAATTTAATATGTACTCAAACTCAAAGTGTACTCAAACTCAAAATGTACTCAGAACTCAAAATAGACTCAAACTCAAAATGTACACAGAACTCAAAATGAACTCAAACTCAAAATGTACTCAGAACTCAAAATGGACTCAAACTCAAAATGTACTCAGAACACAAACTGCACTCAAACTGAAAATGTACTCCGAACTCTAAATGGTTTTAAACTCAAAATGTACTCAGAACTCAAAATGGACTCAAACTGAAAATTCACTAAAACTGAAAATGTACTCAAACTCAAAATGGACTTAAAACTCAAAATGTACTCAAAACTCAAAATGAACTCAGAACACGAAATGGGCTGAGAACTCAAAATGAATTCCCAGCTCAAATGGCCTCACAACACTCTCTCGTGCTAGGAATTTACAGTGGCTCAGGTGGACTCTGATTTCATTAGCATTCAGTGTGGTCAAATTCACGCGTGGTAAAAAATTTACGGGTGCAAATTCGTGAGCTGAAACTCTTGCATTCAGCACGACATGACACCGTAGCTCCTGTGAGGTAGGAAACAATTTTTGTTGCAGAAATAATACAGCTATACCTGCTGCCCATGATGACTAGCGCTGGTTGCAAGCAATTGTACGTATATATTGGATACCAAACTTTGATGTAAGCGCTGTGTTCATTTTTATGACAGAGGCGGTCCAGACTCGACGGTGTGCTGGGTCCCTGGGTCAAAACAAGCAAGATTGGGCGAGCGGATGTGCGCAACCTGCTCCGTTCATTTATGCCGAAGCTGTTTAGGGTTACGGTTCCGTGCATTCTTGCTCTGCATCCTGAAAAAACGCCTTGCGTCAAAGCGAACTGTCCCCGCGATTCTCTCAAGGCGAGGCGTTCATGGGTATGCCTTTGCGTTTTTAATGACGTAGCATTCTTTACCGAGTACCCCCCTCTCGCCCCCCCCCCGGATTCGTGTAACGCTCTGCATTCACACAACAATGCAGATATCACGGAATTTCAACCTGTAATAATTAATAAAGCGTAAATGTACACAATTGATCAAAGTCAATGTTTAAAAACTAAAAAAAATAAGATAAAATATCGAAAATGGCGAACCGTGTAACACGGGAGTCATGATAGTCTCAGTTTGGGTAAAAATTCAGATATATGTGGCGCTACAAGAATGTGGGGTATCAAATTAAGTGTCTTGAGGAGGGAAATCCCGTGGGAGAAACGGAAAAGTGCTTCGTTGTTTACTGAGGCACTTGTATTACTTTTTATTATCATTTGCTAGATGGGATGAGCTCTCGTAGCTCGGCTCAGCACCGCGCTATCGTTGTAAACAATTACCGCCACAGTACCCAGCTGTTAATTTCCAGTATGCACGCGTGTGCGTGCACGAGTGTGAGTGCGTGCGTGCTTCCTGCTGTGTGTGTGTGTGTTCGTGTGCCGTGTGTGCATGTGTGCGTGTGCGCGTGTTTGGTGTGCGTGCTGCGTGCGTGTGCGCGTGTGCGCATTAGTTCGTGCGTGTGTGGTGTGTGTGTGTGTGTGTGTTTGTGTTTGGTTTGTGTGCGTGTCGTGGTGTGTGCTGTGCGTGTTTTTGTTTTGTGCGTGTTTGCGTGTGTGTGTGCGCGTGCTGTGCCATGTGCGTGTGCGTGCGTGTGTGTGCGTGTGTCTGTGCGTGTGTGTGTGTGCGTGTGTGCGTGTGTGTGTGTGTTGCGTCAGTCATCTGTTCTTTCATTGTGTTTGAGATGTAGTCGTTGGAGAACTGCAGAGCCCGAGTTAATTCTTTTCCTTTACATTGTTATCATGTGCTAGTTTTTGATATCTTGCGCTGATATCTTATTGTAATAAAATCAGTTCGAAGCGCACACACAAACAGCGCTTGCTTATTTTTCTGAAGTGTTTTCCTTCTGTCGCAATGTCTGTTTATGTCTTGGTGGCTCTGTTGCCTCTCTATCCTCTACACTCTAGCGAGGAGTTAATGTCTCACATGTAATTGGCCAATTCTGGATTCGAGTGCACGTTGGTACACTGTGGGAAGGAAATTAGGGACACGAAACGTGGCCGCAAGGCTTATCATAAACAAATGTGAAATTCCCCTTTCTGATGAGCTCTGATGCCCCCTGTTACCTATGGTCGTCCCCAATTTCCACGACACCATATGTGTCGAAGGATTTGCTTGTTTGTTGGGCACGGGGAAATGGAGGAAGTAACATTTGAATGGCAGCTATTAGGAGGAGAGTTTTTGAGTGGTGATTTAGGTTCGAGAGCATGGCATGGCTGTTTGACCCCATGCCATCCTGCCTCGATGATTCAGCAATTAGACGCCAATATTTTTATTACTAAATACCGCAGTGATGGACATCTCTGGACAACCCTTCGCATGTATATAGCACAACTGCCTTACGGGTTGGCAGGAAATTTTGGTTAAACCCTCCGCAGAAATTAAAGAAAGATACCATTTTCTATATCCTCATTACTATATTCAGAAACATTTTTATATTTGTCCCACGTGATCCCCCTCGACGAGACCTTTATTTATACCCCACACACACTAGCAGGATCATATGGAATTTATACGAGTCACACTAACCATGACTCTCATGACTCTAACAGGACGCATTATTTAAATGTCCCACGTGATTCCCTAACTGAAACCTTCAATTTGACACCCCACATGATTTAGCGGCCTCACCTTGAATTTAACCCAATCTATGACTCATAAGACTCTCTCATTATTAAACCACGAAGCCTTTTGTATTTACCACGTGATTCCCCTCGTCAAGACCGTAAATTTGATACCCTACACGCCCCTGGGGTCACTTCAATTTTAACCCAATATGAGACTCGCCATGACTATCTCATTGTTATAACCAGGAAGCATTTTTTATTTCTCCCACGTGATTCCGCTCATCAAGACCATTAATTTGATACCCATCACAACCTAGCGGAATCAATTTGAATGTTAAACCAATCAATGAATAACCATGACTGCCTCACAATATAGCCATAGCGCATTTTTGTCCTAGGTGATTTCCCTCATCGGAACCTTCAATTTGATGCCCCGCACACCCAGTGGTTCATTTTGAATTTTAACCTATCTATGATTATATGACCTCTGATGATATCACAGGTAGATATTAAGAACCGGTGATTACCCTCATCGATACCTTTATTTGACACGCCACACGCCCTAGCGCAATGAACTTAATTTTTAACCGAATCTATGACTAACCATCATTATATAATCATAACTCATTTTGTCCCGAATGATTCCCCACATCGACACCTGAAATTTGATTCCCCAGGTGCCCTCGCAGCGTCATTTTGAATTTTAACCCAATCTATCACTCATTATGACTGCCTGATGACTACAATCAGAAAGCATTTTTTTATTTACCCCGCGTGATTCCGTTAATCGGAACCTTCATTTGATACCTTACATGCCTTAGCGTCATCAGTTTGACATTTCACCCAATCTAATGCGGTCATTAATCTGTCTAAAGGGGCGTTGCTCAGTCAATTCAGCTAATTCATTTGAAACAGCAGAAGGGACAGCCCCGCCCCTTTTCCCCCCTGCTCTCACCTATTCCTTTATGACCCCTAGTATATCAAGCCGTTAACAGTAGCAGGCGAACAACCAGCAAGCAAGCGCCGCAGTTTGCTTTCCCACCACCCTTTCCCCCCTCTTAGTGGATCCATTAGGATGAAAAGTTAAGACAACCCTCTTTGATCTCACCAGTCAATTTCACCAGCCGCGAAAACTTCGTATACAGCAAGTGATTAGGGTCATGAAAATTCAACAAGAAAGTAAAAAAAATCAGACACCACCCCCCTCCCAACCGATCGCGCGGATCGCGAATGGTGCCGTACCCGCAGGTAACCTGAGTTCCGAGCCCACAGCGACGCATGAAACTTAACAGCCACCATAGCTGCCTGCTAGGCTACTCCTATGTACTTAGAAACAAAATGTACTCAAAACTCAATATGTTCAAACTCAAACTCAATATGTAACCCAGAACTCAAAATGGACTCATACTCAAAATATACTCAGAACTCAAAATGTACTCAAACTCAAACCCGCAAACTCAAAATTACTCAAACAAATCTCAAAATGTACTCAGAACTCAAAATGTACCAAACTCAAAATGTACCCGGAACTCAAAATGTACTCAACTCAAAATGTTATTCAGAACTCAAAATGGACTCAAAACTCAACTGTACTCAGAATTCAAAATGGACTCAAAACTCAAAATGTACTCAAACTCAAATGGCCTCAAACTCAAAATGTACTCAGAACTCAAAATGGACTCAAACTCAAAATGTACCCAGTACTCAAAATGGCCTGAAACTCAAAATGTACTCAGAACTTGAAATTGACACAACTTAAAATGTCACTCAGAACTGAAAATGGACTCAAACGTCAAAATGTACGCAGAACTCAAAAAAATGTACTCCGAATAAAAATTGTACTCAGAACTCAAAATTGACTCAGAATTCAAAATGTGCTCAGAACTCCAAATGGACTGAGAATTCACTAGGTCTCAGGGGTACTCAAACTCAATCGGACTCAAACTCAGTCGGGCTCACTCGGCTCAAACTCACTCAAGCTGAAACTCACCATGCCACACTAGCCTCGCGCTCACTCAAACTCAAACTCACGCGTGAGTTTGAGTCCAAATGAGTCTGAGTGAGTGGACTCATGAGTGAGTTCGCCGACCTCTGGACGCTGGACTCACCTGTGTGCTGTTGTTACAACAGAACTTCTGCTTAGTGATGTACAGCCTCCCAAATTTTGAATTATATAGCAGGAGCGACGACCGACCGGCATGTCAGCGCCTTATCACGGTGAACAGCGAAATAGGCGAGAGTACGCGCACGCTCATAGGCTATCTGCTGTATGAGTGTCGTCTGCTACGCTGTTTCCTTAAGATGCACCCGTTGCCACTGTATTTGAATGACTGTGCCCCACGCTGCTTAGCTACCTTTTGCAATAGCGAAACGGCCTTGCAATTGAAAGGCCGATTCTATTAAGGGACACTGAAGTGAACTTGCCAAGCTCCCGTTTTTGCTTGCACTGCGTAGACTGGCTCAACTAGCACACTTTCATCACCGTTTATCCGGTTGACAAGTCGATGATTATTTTACAAAGCGCGAAAGAATAAAAACTACCATGCGCATTTGGCGGCACCCGCACCAACTAAAGGCTGTGACGACGGGACGAGACGCACCGTGATTGGTTAGTATTCAAACAAGTTTCGGTTTCGGTTCTGTAAAACAACACGGTTGATATGCGACGGCATCAGTGGATGGGCATTCTCGATATCTCAGTAATCGTAGTACCGCGCTTCTGCCATATTGTCGGCTGTAAAGTGCAAAACATAGGCCTCCCAGGATGGCTTGGAATCGAAGCAATCACTAGCCAAAGCCTACGCAGTGGATGAACGCCCTCCACATCCCCGCAGACGCTCAAATGCCATGCGCTTTTCCCCCATATTTGGAGCTTGCCTCACTCATGCCTGTATCGTAAAAAGCGCATTCGCACCAGGCCAACAGTCTGTGAATTCTGGCCTGCGCCAACGTCGCGCAAGCAGTCGGTGCTTATCCCAACAGCACGCCAACGAGAACTCGCTATCGCGCCAGTGTCAGCCTGCGCGCATTCTGTGAACTAGTTCGTGGAGCAGTGAACGTTACGGCCCACAAAAATTGAACTCAGTATAGAAAACATCGACCGAAAACGAAAAAGTCAACTTATAAAAAAAGGAATGTTCCCTGGGGGATTCGAACTAGTGACTAGCAAAACAGCTGCAATGACATTCTTGTGCTCCAGACCACTCGGCCGCGGGATTTTTTCTTGTATTCATTGCCTGTCTTTGACAATTTACAACAGATTACAATTCAACATTGCAAATACGTGCATATACAAAAGGTGGAGTTGCCAGCTACTACGGGGCTGGCTTTGTTCATTTAAAATGCCCTCCTATTGATTAGTTGCTCTTTTTGCGGTAGCCAATCCGGTGCAGTGGAACTTAATAACTTCAAGAAATCGCCAATGCAATGCTCTTTGAAATACTCCCTTGCACATCGCGCATCAACATTATTGTACAACCTTGCTGTACGAGAGCGCCATATACTATGGAGACCCAGTGCCATGAGTAAATCGTAAGGCACACCATCCTAATTGTATCTTCATTGTCTATTGCAAGGAAACGTATACTGTGAGGATCTAGTGCAAAATCTTTGTGTAATGTCCTCAGTAGCACATCCAAAAAATATACTTTCTCTCAACAATGCAAAAATACATGTTCTATGGTCTCGGGGGATTTACAACTAAAACAATCTGTCCCCCATGGTACGAATAACCCCTTTTCTTCCATAAACGTTCGTACTAATAATGTTCCTGTATGTAACCTAAACATACAGGATTTGACCCCTGGTTGAATCTGCATTCTTTTAACCCTCTTAAGCACATCGCTACCGGGCCTTCCACAGTACATAGCCCTGTACATGGGAACAGAGAACACAAAATGGACAATATCATGGTACAATTTCTTACGCGCAATTGTACTTAAATACTCTTTTGAAAATCTTGCGTTTAAAAACTTCGCGCTGGTGACGACCTCCTTAAAATATCCAAAGATACCTCCCGCCATGCATTCAGTCGTAATCACAATATCGCGGAGAACACTGCATTGCCTTAATTGACACACTGTACGAAGAAAAGGGTCTCTTACTTTTCTCAAAATAAGAAATCTATTTACTAGTTCTCGCACAAAAAAATGCGCGAGCCCCACTCCTCCATCTTTCACAAGCCTAAAAAGGTGGTTATGACTGCACCACTCCCAATTCGAGGCCCAGACAAAACCAGCGAACACTCCATGCAACTTTTGCACGTTCGTGCGTGAGCAGTGCAACGCCTGCATGACATGCCACAGCTGGCATACTAAGAACAAATTACACACGGTCGCCCTAGCAAACGAGGACAAATAAGCCCCTTTCCATTTGTCCGCTTTCGCCCGAGTTTCTTTTGTCTGTTCTCGCCAATATGGTTCGCTATCCCTATAAATCTGTAGGAGGGCTCCCAGATACCTAACTGAGGTTGTTGCCCGGGCTACGTTGGAAAAAACACTGGGGGTGGATTGCAATTCGCCATGCCAGAAACCACGACATTTTCCCCAATTTACTAGGCTTCCTGTTGTGGTACTGAACCGTATTAAGACCTGGACTACTCTATAAATGCTCACTTTGTTTTCACTGAGCACAGCGATGTCATCCGCATAAGCCAGCAGTTTCACTTCGGTCTCCAGGAGGCGGAATCAACGAATGTCTACATCTTTTTGGATACGCAAACACAAAGTTTCAATGTAAATACTAAACAATACTGGGCTAAGTGGGCATTCCTGGCGCACCGAGCGTTGCACGTCAATGGGCGCTCCCAATGTCTTATTCACCACTAACCGCGTAGTGCAATTTCGGTACGCCAGAGCCACCCCATCTTTGATAACAGAACCTACATTGATATAATCCAGTATACAAAGCAACACTTCATGTGACACACAAACAAAAGCCTTCTCGAGATCCAGCTGAAGAACCGCGACCCCTACTTTTGCGGCATCGCTACACTCAGGCACGCACCTGGCCTTGTAAATGTTAGTAGATATAGCTCTTCCTCGTATACCGCAGGTTTAATGAGAGCCTACTATTTTATGAATCACAGCCTGGTGTCTACTTGCTAATATTTTCATTAACATTTTATAATCAAAATTCGTGAGTGAAATGGGACCGTATGAAGTTACTTGTTTAAGTTTTTCCCCATCCTCTGTTTTTGGTATTAATATTATGTGAGCGCATCCACAAGAAGGTTGCAGGACATTCAAATTCAACGTTTCATTGAAAACGGCAGTTAGAACCGTAGCTATTTCACTTTTAAATTCTTTATAGAATGCCGCACTTAAACCGTCTTGCCCTGCCGGCTTCGCCGGGTTTAAAGTGTCAAGAGCCTCTTCAACTTCTCATACTGCATTGGCTGCTGTAACAGCTTCTTCGTTTCATCATGCAGTCTCGGCATGTTGCCAATGAATTCTTTCTTGAAGTTTCCCATATCATCTTCCCGGAAAGCGAAAAGCGATTTGTAGTACTCGAAGAACGCTCGCTCAATGCGGTTGTTATCGTGTGATGTAACGCCATTCCAATCAATATCGCTTATATGGTTCCGGCTAGCGTGCTCCTTCTCAAACCCCAAATCCCTATTCGTAGGCCTTTCACCCGCAATCACCTGTTCTGCTCTTGCTCGCACTAGCGCTCCTTGATAGCGTTCCTCATCTATTATTTCTAGTTTTTGTTTTGTTTGTCTTATGTCGTCTCTGTAAGCCCCGGCTGTTTGCTTTCTTGTTCTGTTAATGTTTGCAGCAAAGCTCGTAGCAATGTTTCCTTCTTATTTTCGATAGCCTTGATTTTGTCTGCTTGTGTAGTTAGTTCCCACATTGTCACCACCGTATTTTGACTGTCCTGTTCAATTTTGCTAAGTTTGTCCGTGACTAAGCTAGTGAAAGATTCGTCTTTTAAAAGCTTTGCATTTAACTTCCATAGGTCCCATGTGAAACTATTACTCCATTTTTTGCACCCAATCCTACACTTACCCAAACAATGGTCAGGAAAGGACATTGGCAGAACATTGTAGTTGCGGCACTTCGGAACCAGTTCAAAAGTTATGTATATCCGGTCCAGCCGGGCGTGGCTTGTACCCTGGAAGTGGGTGTATTGTACGCTTCTGCCTCCCTGCATACATTCAGCAACATCCTCCATCCCGTATTCTATAATCTGCTGACGTACCAGCTCAGTGCTCGCATTCTTAAAAGGTCGGCTGCTTGTCTTATCACGTGCGGATAAAACACAGTTAAAGCCCCGTAATAATAATATCATCGTAGCATTAGATAAATGCCTGCCTATATTCTCAAAAAATCTACCTACAATACGCCACTCAACCTTATAGAAAGACAGGTCGCACACAACAAACCATCCAGACACACAAGTGATAACAGATTGAACCACTAAACCCGGCAGCTTTCGCACAAAAAGCACACAACTTGCCGAAGTTCCGACTGCATGACTAACGCAATATCTCGCCGTGAAACGTCGCACCATGCCCCGGGTGAGCGCGGGTGGCTTTGGAAATATAAGGTATATAATGTATAACCATTTTGGACTTTCATTTAGTTTTAACATTTCAATCAGCTTAGGTGACTATTTGTTCTACTGCGATTGCGCAGTAACCGTCCCCAAAGTTTCCACAATATATCACGTCTAGCAACTGGATTTCATAGACGGAAAAGCGTTCGCAGATGCGTAGTCGTGCTGCTGACCGCTGTGCTTGTTCGCCGAGCGCAAAAAAGTGCTTCCTGCACCCTAGTTTTACTCTGTACGGTAACTTTTTCAGTTGATTTTATTTCCTTATTACCTATATTTACTTCGCTGACTCTTCTGGTGCCTTCAAGTGACCTTATATTTTCCTACTGGCGTACCAGTCAGCGAAACGTCGCATGTGCGCTTGTGCACCGCTTGTTTGAAGCGACCTTGACTTGGAGCTAGATAAAGTGTGTTAACTAACAAAGTAAAAAAATCTTGCCAATCCACCCCGTGAATGTGGTTGGAAAGCAAAGCTGTAAACGGCACCCAGAACGATTACCCATGCGACCTCACTTAAAGGGACCCTGCAACACTTGCCATCGACTACTAGTAATGTATTTTGGGATAAAGTCTATTGTACCAGAAATTTTCTCCCGCAAGAATTATGAAAATACGTTCACAATTAACGAAACAACGCGCGATCAGAAATCGTGCATAATCGTTCCCTCTCCACTCAACCGCGGGCAACGCAACGAAAGCTGCGCGCTCTCTCCCGGAGAGGGTGGCGGCTCGCGGCGTTCCCTTCGGCGGCCTTCCATATATCACATGCCAGGTATTTTTCTCCTTTTCTCCGCAACGCGGAGGGGCCTATTTCCGGTCTGGTGCCACAAAAAAGGAGGCATGGGTGCCTGCTCGCAAGTGCGCGCTCGGGCTGGTAGGGCGTTTTTGAAGCGATAAACGTTTGTAGTCGAGTGGTCCCGTTGAACGGGAAGTATTGAGCTCATCACTCAAACTCCGCGCGCACTCAAAACACAAAAGAAACGGCAGAACTGTACCTACAGGTTCAGGCATAGAAGAGGTTCGTACACAGCGATGACGACGACGGAAATGGGAGAATCTAGCCGCGAAGTTGACCAGTGACAGCCGATCGGGCAGCCATGGCCTATGTGACGTCCCTTAGGCCATGTCAGGGGTTGCATAATGAGGACAACTGAAGAGAGAGCGGTTGATTTTTCCGCGTCGTTCACATCGATTTGCGCGCTCACCGCTTCACGTGCACGTGTAATATTTGGCTCAGGTATTCCTGGCAGTGTAATTTAAACATCGCGCAGGTTTACTTGCACTGCTCAAAGAGTGTTGCACGGTCCTTTTAAATTCACTCACATCGCTCTACAAATACCAAAACCAGAGAGAAGTGAAATGCACTTAACCACACCATTTATTTCTTCAAAGAGGTATTCTTGTTAAGGTTAAATCAATGCATGAAGCATGACGGTGTTTCGGTTGTGTGTTTATTGGTGTAGCACAAGAGTGGAAACTTTTTTTATAAAATTAAAGTAAGCTCCGACCCGGTGTTAGACGATCTGTTTTCTCCGTCTCTGCGCCTCGGACGGAGGCGACGAGATTTGCGTCGAGGCGACGAGAAGAAATACTTCTGTTCAGATTTCTGAACGGCCCTGAGTGCAGCCCTGGGGAGTGATTCCTTCTTCTGTGGGGCCCATATGCAGTCCGCGCGGCCTGTGTTCTGTCCACCCGCTGGAGCTGGGTAGGTAGAGGGGGCCTGGACAGCAGCATCTCCCATTGCGCTTGTTGGGTAGTTGACGGAAAGAGAGGCGGGTGCTCAGGGCTAAAGTCGCACACACCCGATTACGGGTCGGAGTGTTCCTACTTCTGAGAAAAATTTACATTCAGCGTCGTAGCGATTCGGATACATTGAATGAAGACGTGTAGGCTGTGGGAAGGAGCCCGGATTGTATGAGCCGTAGGGTAGTTGGTTCTCTGGAAAGGTCAGGGTAAGGCGAAGGTACGGCCTGTCTCAGTAGGCGATAATGCTGGTTATCTCCCTGAACGTCACAAGCGGGTGACTGTCCTCGTGCAGCTCCATAGCACGGGAGGTAAAAGCGCAGGCTTGTTGGGTGGGCGTATTTGTTGCCCTCCATTGAAGCGTGAGGGGTGTCCAGATGAGCTGAATGGAACAGTTTGGAGAGTGGTTTTTTAGCACGCGCACGGCAGGTCAGGACACCCAACCCTACTGGTAATTCGAGTAGGCTTGCTGGGAATCGATGACTACCCTCCGAACCCCTGGTTGAGCGATAGCCAAGGTGATTGCTGCCTTTACTGCTGCCGTCATTTATTGGGTCCTAAGCGAGGTACACGCAAGCAGGTTGGTTCTGGAGGTAGCCACGATAATGGCGTATTGCTGCCCTCGACGGTTGGAGGCGTCTGTGTAGATAACTGCATGATCCCCACCGACGGTGCTGTTTAGCTCCTGCGCCCGTGTTTTTCGGTGACCCTCGTCATGTGAGGGGTTCATGTTTCTAAGCAAAGGGAGCATCTTTAGTTTTAGTCGCCAAGAGTCTGGGAGTACGTCAAGCGGAGTGACATTCGGGCTGCCCAGCCAATCTGGTGAAGCATGCGGTTACCCATCGCAGTTCTCAGCCGGACCTTCTGGTTAGAACGATCGCCTTCTATCAGCTCTTCCACCGCGTTGTGGAGCCCCGTGCTAAGCAGCCTCTGTGTGGACGAACTCATAAGAAGACCAATGGCCTGCTCGACCGCCTTTCTAATCATTGTATAAAGCATTTTTATGTCTTCCTTGTCGAGAAGAAGACAGGAAGTTTACGTAAGTAACTCTCGAGAGTACAAAAGCTTCAATTAATCGAAAGGTTCCGGATTCGTTTAGGCCTCGCTTCTTGGTGGCAATTCGCCTGATCATGTGTATATTTGAATAATGATGTTTTTGAGGCGCTGCAAGGAGACGTCACTCTTGGCGTTAGCTTCGAGATGTAGGCCCAGGATCTTGATGCTAGGGCTTGGAGTGATGGCCTGGCCATCAAGGAGCATTTGAATGTATTCCTTGGTTTGGCGTGAGGGCGGACGACAAGGAGCTGAGATTGTTTACGTCAACACTGGAGGCCACAGGCTTTGGCACACTGGCGTACTAGAAGTCAGATGACATGCTTTGGTGTGAGCTTCCTTTAATTTTTGTAACTCTTAGCTCATGAGCAATGTGGCAAAAGGCCGCTAGACGGGCGTGAGTGGTCGCGTGACGCTTTCACGTGGCATTCGGCGAGAACGCAGGGGGTAAACCCGTAGATGTGCTTGGTGAGTACACCACCTCTATTCCCAGTCTTCGCGTGGGGTCGTAGCTCAATCGGAAAGACAAAGGGCTCTCCCTTTGTTAGTCTATTAGTTCCAGGTTCGATTCGCGGCGGTGCCAGTAAATTCTTTTATTTGTTCACTGGAGTTTTCTGGTGACATCAACGGTCGCGAAAGAACCCTTGGGGGGTAGAGGTAAAAAGCTTTGCTTTAAAAAAAGGCACATTCTTCTATTCACAGACGTGCCCTTGCTTCGTTTCAACTGAGTGAACGAATTGCGACAACCCGTCGGCGGCAGGCGGACTAAAAGCTGGACCGACTGACTCTGTTGGAAGGTCGGTGAACCGTGCAGTAGCCCAGCCAATTGGCAGATCATCCCTGCTGACGTCACACAAAAACGCCACAGAAAATGGGAGAGGGTGCAGAGAGGAGGACAGCATTTTCGCATTGATTTTTGTAGTAAATAAATTCGCGTAAACGCGCTCAGAGTGGTCGAAACAAGCCCTAGGGACTCCGGACTACAATTTGCTTTCGTAATCCCGCAATGTTTACAAATCCCTTCAGTGTCCCTTTAAGATTAGAAATACAGCGGGTGTGTTGCCCTCATAAGAACACCGGAGCAGCGACGCTCCCACAGCAGATAGTTCTACGCGCTTGCGCGAACCCTTGCCTCTTTTGCCGGGGAACAGCGTGAAACGGCTCTGACATGCCGATAGGTCGTCGCTCGCGCTATATTACTAAAAATGTGGGAGGCTGCACGTGCACTTAAGTTTATTAAGTATTTTGAGTGGATGTAGTTGCGAGAAAGGTACACATCCGTTGAAAACAGCGCTACCAGGACAAAAACAATGAAACAATCGTCTGCCGTAAGCACATGCCCGAAACGCACAACGGCATTAGAAAGCCGTTATTGGTGCCACCTTAATGTACTTCTTAGCGGCTTACTCCAGCGACAAACGAACGGCGCACCGCCCAGCACCTTCACATATTGGATGCATCTAGCTGCTAAAGAGCCCTTTGTTCGAAGCCGACGGCTCCGCCACCACGACAGGACTACATTCGCCAATTCTTCACCGGTTATTCGCTCCATGGACTGTATCGGTGGCTTAGTTTCCTAATTAGCTCTATAGTACACGAGGGTGACTTTAGGAGCCTTGTGTTCTACCTCTCGCGTACAAAGTGTTCGTACTACGCAGACAACACATACACGATTACCTTTGAGGCGTACATAGAGTCTGTTCGTTTTCCGTTGGCACGCTGTGGTTCTTTGCCAATCTGTTGGGATTTAGCGTAGGACTCTTTGAATGAGTTTTGCAGTGAAGGCCGTTACGTGGTGCGTGATTAAGGCTACATAGGCTCCACGCCACAGAAAAATTTGTGGCGGAAAAAAAATGGCCAACGATTACTACACTCACCTAATGCGAAATGTTTGCGCAGCAAGCGCGAACTGCAGTCATCTCTGTCATGTCGCATAGCTGCTTTGTCTCAGGAAGCGATCGCGCGAACAACGAACGTACAACGGCGAGTGCTACTCTTCCGTTATCACGCAGTGCATCGCCGGTGCAAAGCATGTTGTATATCGTGTTTGAGCCTCTAGCGCAAATGCAACGTGGTT
>CM023456.1:55157216-55286595 GCA_013339765.2 Haemaphysalis longicornis
AACATTTTAGGAGAAATTTTGGGAAGGGTCAACGTGAGATTGATAAGTAGATGTTGTGAAGGAAATTGTAGCTTTTATTTAGCTTTTCGAGAAATATTTGGGTTTTACAGGTAATTATGCTCCAACCAAATGAAATCATGCGTATTCAATAAACAAGCATGATTCTATACGAAACCAAGCTCATGTCCTCTCAAAAATTGTGGATGCCATTCAGGATCGCGACTTTCAAAAATCGGTTTGAGTAGCATCTGGAAAATTAGAGATTGCTAGCGGTGAGTTCCCACTCTCGGAGACACCATAAAAGGTCGTTTTGCTTTGGATTGTTTCATATAAGACCAGGCCCCAAATTTTTCCGCTCGTCGCCCAAACCTTGAAAGCCCCCTATGTTTTCCCATGTTAATCTTCAAACATCGCGGTTTTTTATCATGAGAACAGACCTTAGGAAGAATTCGCTTTTATTGCTGACGATAACTGGCTGGTACTATTTGAATTGCAATATAAACAGTATTTCTACAAATAAGGGAGGAGTTGAGATATTATAAAAGGGATTTCAACGTTCTGTGCTGTGTAATTCTACAGAAAAAATATTTCTGTATTTTTTTGCTAATCATGTGCTTAGGAGCCTCTACTGGGTTGCTGAAATTTTTCGTTTTTCATGATTGTGCTTAATTATCCTAGCTCTCTCGTTTGCGCAGCCACTATATAAGGCCGGAAGTCTCTTTAGTGATTTGAAAAAAGACATATCCTTAAAATCTTTGGCTGACTCTTGTTTTGGACCATTCTTTGTGGAGTTGGAGGGCCTTGTAAACCCAGTAACAACTTCCCAAAGGAAATCGAATAGAATCAAATATATTAGTTGACTGATTGCAGGGTTTAACGCGCCGACGCAACGCAGGCGATAAGGCGGGGCGTCGTGGAGGGCTCCGGTTTAATTTTGGCCACCTGGGAATCTTTCAAACGTATTAGTTCTTTTCTTATTATGACAATATAACACAGCTTCCGTATCAATAAATTGTGCTTTTAGAACTGGTAGACACATGGGACCAAGGAGATAATACTGCTGTATTCTGATTGACTGGAAGTTTCGAAGTTATGGAAGTTGGAAGTTATGGAAGTTATATTTTGGAAGTTATGAAGCTAAGTTGACTTCTCCAGCTAAAAAATTGTGTACTTTTCAGGGATGCTGGAGCGAGTACAAGTGAGCGAATAAACTTTATTTGTCCAGATTAGCTGGGAGCTGCAGTACCCTGCTTTGCATATATAACGGCCAGGCATCTTGGGACCCCCAGCGGCGCCTAAGGCGGTATTAGACTAGCCGTCCAGTGCTGCTATCGCCGTCTTTGCAGGGTTAGAAGTGTGCATGGTCAGCATTTGTAAGGAAACCAGGGACCACGTTGACTAGACAAAAGTTGTATGCATGCGGACTGAGCTAAGGGGACCCCTCATTTTCTTTCGAGATCGGCGTCTTTTTTTTCAACACACTGCGTGTGTACACTGCGGCCAGCAGCAATAATGCCTGAATTTATTGACACGAACAGTTTTTTTCATAGTTGTTTTATTTGGAGCAAACGTATCATGTAATCGATAAAGAAAGAGTCGCTTAATCGTGTTGCTAGCTGCGGTATACAAATCCGCTATACGTGGTCCATGCTCTTAAGTTGCCGTTGGAGTACGATGCCAAGCTTATCATCTTACTCGACGATGACAACGGCATGGGCTCTATGCACCCAAGTTTGTGTAAGGAGTTCAGCCGCTCTTTGAACTATTTTGTGCTGTTTTGATTGTTGCCCACGCTCATCCCGGTTGTTGTTTCCTGCAGTCCATGGCACTTAGAATGCCTACTATAATTCAGTAGTATGTCGTAAAGTGGCGTGCGTGGAAAGGATCTCAGCCGAGTATGTTACGTCTCTGAGTTCGGTCCAAGAGGTCCAAGCTTGGGATGGCCATCTGGTTATTGTCGTAGAGGTTGCAAGATTGCGCCTCGGGAGTTGATGAAGTTGACAGGTGTTATGTCCACTGTAAGGCGCCTTTAGCAAGCAGTGTAAGATCGAGTAACAGCTTCAAATGTATTTAAAACGCATCGTAGTAATCCTCTTCTCATGAGCTAAACAGTAAATCCAAAGATGGGTCGATGCAGAACACATTTTGATTTTTATAGTGGTAGTTCGTGGCGATTGGCTTTTGGCACATCGAAAATAGTATTTTTTAGTAGCAGGCCAGGGGATGCGGGCATCGTAGCTACCACGCCGTTGGTTCTCACTTTCGTTCGAACATGCATGCGTATACGTTTTACGTATTACTTGGGTGGCTACCTACAGAGGAAAAATCAAGAGCGGATGCAACATCGCTAGCTTGCAAGCAATTTCTTTTGATCTAACGTCACACAAACACTTTTGACCGCGAAGTGACTGCCGTCTTTATTAGAAGAACGCAATCTATTCGTTTCCAGAGCGTATGGCGCTTGGAAAATGTAGTTTTGTACCCAGCAGGTACGATTCGCGGTAATAGGGCTGCGCAAAAATGCATTGAAGCAGGGTTTGCATAGCCACAAGGGAGCGCGTCTAAACCACCGGGCGCAGATACTTCGTTGCGCTTTCCGAGCGGATCTTTACATCGAAGCGGCCGAACATGGGCTTGCCGTGTATTCGCCGGTGCCATGTAACCATAGCCAACAAAGCTACAGGCTGCAACAGCAGCAGGTATGGCGGCACGGTCTTTAAATCGGCTGGTGGTACGATCAGGTAGGTATCGGTGAGCAGAGGACTGCAGAAAATGAGTTTTTTTTTATGATCAATGACGGGGTTAGCACTACTCACATGAATAGCACACTTACAGGAGTGGATCGCTGTGTGGGTCTTTCTGTGCGCTATGCAATCTGTGGTGGTTCTCTAGAATCCGCTCAAGTCCCGTGCTTCGACTTTTTGTTTCGTAGAACTTTCATGCAACGGGAACGCTGCCTTGGAGGACATAAAACGTGTCTATAAAAGCTGTATCTACAGAAGCTACGCAAATATTATGACCGTTTAATTCCCGGAACAACAGAACAGCTGTGTTAAACAGATATCTGTGATCTACAAGATACCTTAACTTCACGCACTTTCCGCTTTATCATCCCGTGCTTCGACTTTTTGTTTCGTACACCTTTTATGCAACGGGAGCTCTGCCTTGGAAGAGATAAAACCTGTATCTATAAAAGGTGTATCTATAGAAGCTATGCAAAGATTATGACCGTTTAATTCCCGGAACAACAGGACATCTGTGTTAAACAGATATTTGTGATCTACAAGTTATCTTCACGCACTTCCCGCTTTATCATTTTCTAGGTAGGTTTTTGCTGACACCATTCGAAGTAAACCCTGTACATGCGGCGTGGGCAAGAGTCCCGGTATTTTGCCATACACTTCTTGGGGGGCTCACCGACGGTTTCGTTCCACAGATGCATTTCACACTGCCGGCCTCCTGCGAGAAGAACGTGCATTCCGGCTAAATAATTCACTATTCTCGGCCCAGTCAGCAGGACGCTCCCACGCGCATAGCGTAGTTATATTTATTCCTGAGCAAATATATTCTTACCTAATTTACCCACAAATTATTTTAAAAGAAAGACGTTACTTGGGTAAAGTTACAAATCAAACGAGTGTTGAAGTTTACTTTGTTTGCAGTAGTAAGGAACAATACAAGGGGTCCCTCGCAATGCCAAATAGAGGGTAAAATATTGATTGATGAGCACTACTGGAACAAGATACTTTTGCGTGTATATTCCATTACAGAAAGGTAGGTTAGAGGAAAAAGTTTCGCACCAGAATAATTCAAGCTGAGAAACAACAGAGGTAGCAAGGTTGAGGGTACGTACAAAGTCAATGTACAACGACTGAAAAGCTACACAGCTATGTTATGTTCAATAAAATTCCCACAATTAAACACAAATATTTTTTTTTTAATTTCAAAACCTAAAAGTAATAATTAGGTAGCTTCTTCCTGAGTCATAAGTATAACTTCATGGTCAAAAACTTCAGCGCCTTAGTTCTGAACGCAAACTCTTCAAAACGGTGAGTGCCCCGTTGTCAAAGACCTGAATAAGGTATGGCTGAATGACTCGGCTTAATACTGACCTGTTGTTTCAAATACACTAAAGTACAAGATCACATTCTCTTACAATAAACGGAAGATTGAAACAAGTTCTTCACATAAACTAGCAAATTTGTGCTTACCGGAATTTTGGAGCGTAAAAATTGAACACAGTTCTGCCTTCGTCCAATATATTAGGGTGTACCTTTTGTCTAACCGTCGCCTTTCTGAAACCAGAAGACTTTTAAAGTCGTTCGCTTCCACAAAAAGTAACCATAAGTAATTTTATTCCTCAACGTATAGCAGGTGCACAAATGAAATCCTTTTCGTGCGATATATAACTAAAAATTATTAAATACGTACACACACACGCACACGCACACACACACACACACACACACACACACACACACACACCACATATATATTATATAGCGAATTAGAATGGGAAATGAGGGGCTCGTTGAATGAATGAAGACAGAAATAAGGATAGGCAGTCAAGAAAGCAAGGCAACATAAGGGGAAAATGTGGGACGTCAGATATATTTTTTTGAAAGAAATTGGAGAAAAAATGCCGCCGGGTGGGATGCGAGCCCACCCAGCGGGGGTTTGAATCCCACTCGCCGGGTGGAGGTCGTGGGTTCAGATCCCCCCGGCGGGCATTTTTTCTCTACTTTCTTTCTTTCTTTCAACGAGCCCCTAATTTACCTTTTCTTTCAACGAGCCCCTAATTTTCCATTTTAATTCGCTGTATGCATAGCGAGGGTTTCCGTTCTGGCAGTCTTGGTGCCATAAGGAGCTTAAGAGGGTTGAACGCTGGTCGAGCATTCCCTACGTGTCGTAGACGCCAGAGTCACGGCCCGGGGATTAAAAACAAGGTCCCCTTCGCCCCTAGCACTCGGAGTGGCACAAGCTACCACCCCCAAGCACCGGAAAAAAATTACCTTCAAATACATACCCAAGAAAGTGGAGGGGAATATAGTCTCGCCGGTAGCGTAGTGGTCATCGCAGCACACGCGTATTCTGGAGGTCGTCCGTTCAGATTACAACCGGCGGGCATTTTTACGCTACTCTTGTCTCCAATTGCGCTGATAGCGTCAACTTGACCTCCTTAGACCTTAAACACGCTCGAGAAGCCCTTGTTCCGGTCGACCCGTGGCATGAACCATTCACTGTCACGGCTTTACTACCGGTTGCCTATGAGCGGCGCATGGAGACCCCATTCTTTGATTTTCCCCGTGGTGATTATAATGCCCTCTACATAACGCTCCAGGAGACGAATTGGGAGCCAGTCTACACATCGCATAATGCAGACGCAGCGGTGCAGCTGCTCACAAAAATTGTCCAGAAAGCAATGGACGAGCACATACCAAAAACTTCTAAGCGCCCTCATCAATTCCCTTTCTGGTTCAGCAAAGAACTCCGCAGCGCGCTGCGCAGTAAGCGTCGATTCCACAATCTAAGGAAAGCTAAAAACGACACGTCCGCCGACACTAACTTCAAAGAACAGCGCTCACTTGTGAAAGTGCTGCTCGCTCGCGACAAGAAAACATTTTTCGGACTTCACAGAATCTTCGCTTACCCGATCCCCGAGCGACTTCTGGTGGATCTTTAGCACGTGCACAAGAAAGGCCCCTGAGCGGATTACTCTGCAGGATGGCGACACCATCGTTTCCGACCCACCCAGCATTGTTGAAATATTCACAAAACACTTCTTGTCCGCGTACTCCTCGTCACGCGACAGCGGCTTCCCGCTTCGGCTCGCGCAGATAGGTGATGTCATACACACGCCCAACATAAACGTTGAGGATGAAGCGGCTGCTATCCGCAGCCTACCTTCGAAGAAATCCTCAGGCCATGATAACATCCCATGTTTCCATTGTAAACGGCTGCTCTGCCATTTTCGCGCCGTTGCTCTGCCACATTTTTTGTCTCTCGCTTGAAGAGCGGCACTTTCCGACAAATTGGAAACCCGGCGTTGTTTTTCCTCTCCATAAGTCCGGAAATGCGTCGGTGCCTGGGAACTATCGACCAATATCTCTCCTTTGTTCTTTCTCAAAAGTTTTCGAAAAAGTAGTAAACCGTTATCTCTTGCCCAAAAATCCGGCCCCTCATTCATAGTAATCAGCACGGTTTTATACCTGCCCGGTCCGTCGAATCAAACCTTGCCTGCTTTCTGAGTGACGCCAGCAAGTACATACTTTCACGTCAACAAATGGATGCCATCTACTTCGACTGCAGCAAGGCCTTCGACCGCGTAAACCATGATTTGCTCCTTCGCAAACTGTCTGCTTATGGCTTGGCTCCTGCTTTCTGCGAGTGGTTTGCAACCTACCTCAAACAGAGAACAAACTTTGTTCAGTACGCTGGTGCTAAGTCTCGCAGCTTCACTGTACCGTCCGGGGTTCCCCAGGGCTCTATTCTCGGTCCTTTATTGTTTAACTTATTTGTGAATGATGTGCAGTTAATTATAAAGCATTCATCTCTATTGCAGTTTGCAGACGACATGAAACTCTATCGCGCAGTGGGATCACAGGCGGACTGCGCCCAGCTTCAACGCGACGTACAAGCAATCTCCCTCTGGTGCAAAACTAACTACTTAGATTTGAATCCATTGAAGACCGTTACAATTACATACACTCGAAAAACCTCTCCTTTAACCTTCCCATACCACCTCGACTCTCTGACGATAAGAAGAGTAAGCGAAACACGTGATTTGGGCGTTCTGATGGATTCGAAACTACGATTCACACCGCCTGTTAAAATACCTCGCACCTCATCTCTTCGGACTTTGGGCGCTATCTCTCGTGCAACAAGGGACTTCTCAGGAGGTTCGTGTTTCCTTGCTCTGTACAAAGCCCTTGTACTCCCAAAGCTGGAGTTTGCATCGGCAGTCTGGAACTGCATGAGTGCGTCGTCGTCTTTGCGCTTGGAAAGGGTTCAGAAAAGGTTCACGCGCATCTTCTCTCGCCGCTACACCCTACACGAGAAATACGCTTACAAGGATGTCATCAAGCGGCTGAAGCTCGAAGAACTGCAATCTAGACGCACAAACCGCGATTTAGTGTTTTTGTTCAAGTGTATCCACTCCAGATTCGACAGCCCGAAATTAGTTAGCTTTGTTCGGCTAAGGGCACCAATTCGAGCTCTCCGCCCCCACCTTTGCTTTGATGTGACCACCTCAGAGATGCTGTCTCCAGTGTGCCGTGTGCAACGTGTGCATAATGATGACTTTCGTGCATCTTTGGACGTCTTTTCCGGCAATGTTAACTCTTTTAAACGCGCCCTGAAAAATGCATGCATTTGAAGCCGCTGTTGCCCATTCAGTATGGTATAGAAGTTATCTCGTGTTCGTGTTTTTCGTTCCCTTCCCATTTTCTACACTTGCACCGTTTGCCGTACACACACTCCCGTGTACCTATGTATGCGTGTCCGCACGTGTGTGTGCATGCATGCACGTGCGCATTTGCCTGCACTTGTTCACCTTCACATGCACCCGCATGGGCATGCGTGTATGTATGTTTTGTTTGCACTCACGAGCGTATGTGCCGTGCATACATATAAATTTTGCTTTATATGTACTTATTTCCAGTATCCATGTTCCCCAGTAAGTTACGACGGTGGATTGTACTGAACTTGCGTGTATGCCAATGTACTTTGTAGTATACCTTGTCACAAGCCCTGTCTCAGCGCGTGCTAATGTACCTGACTGTAATCTTAATTCCTTAAATGTATAAATTGAGTGTGTGTGTGTGTGTGCGTGTGTGTGTGTGTGTGCGCGTATGTGTGTGTGTGTGTGTGTTTGTGTGTGTGTGTGTGCGTGCGCGCATGCGTGCGTGCTTACGTGTGTGTGAGTGCGTGTGCGTGCCTGCGAGCACGCGCGTGTGCGGTGGTACTATGTACTTTGTGACCCCTGCACTTCATAACCAGTCTCCATGTTTTACCGTTTGTTTATCTGTGTGTCGCCCTGTCCTTTTTGTGTGCACCACCCAAGAAGGCCTAGTGCTGTTGGTGGGCACCACCCAATAAACAATAAACAATAGTGCTAATTCATTTATTATTTATGTACTTATTTGATATTACTGAGTACATACTGCCTGGTGATGACATACGGAGCTGAAACATGGCGCCTTACTAAACAACTAGAAAGCAAACTTGGGTCGGCTAAAGTATCTATGGAAGGAATAATGTTAACAATAACACTCACGACAGGAAATGAGCTACCTGTATGAGAGAACAAATTGGGGCAGAAGATATAATATTTCAAATAAAGGTAAAGAAATGGACTTGGGCTGGTTATGTAGTGAGACACACCGACAACATGTGGACAATTAGGCTAACGCAGTGGATACCAATAGACGGGTCTATAAGAAAGGGAAGGCCATTAACCTAATTTAAAAACGGAATAAAACATTTGGGGTAAACTGTGAACTAGAGTGGCGCAGGACAGGAGCACTTGGAGGTCAGTGGTAGAGGCCTTCGTCCTGCAGTGGACCTGAGAAGGTTGATGATGATGATTGGAATGATTGATAATGCTGTTGATCCTCTAATGGGGGTCGTTACATGGAGGGAATAAAAACACGGCTCTACGGCACAGTCATGAACTGATCCGCAATTACGCACCATTTTAAAAAAATATGTGTGTATACTCTACATCCTTTTGTAGGCTATTTTATATTTTAATTAAATAGAGAAAAAATTACTTGTAAACCTAAGTAGGCACAGTAACAATTTGAATTGCTTTGCTGTGATTTATTCGAGAACAAAATATTGTACGCTTTCTTACATAATTTTATTTATCTATTTTTGATGCTCCGTGCATTATCTGAAAAATTCAGCGGTTGCTGTGTTCTGCTTTCCATCAGTTCCAGTTCGCACTTTTGAAGCATATTTGTTACCGAGTCGTTGCGGCGATAAGTAAAATATATCAAAAGCGCTGGCATTCGCTGTATTTTTTCCTTCGATTTAAACCTTTGTGGTGTGGGCTTCATACAACATATTGATTGATTGATTGATTGATTGATTGATTGATTTTATTGATTGATTGATTGATTGATTGATTGATTGATTGATGGATTGATTGATTGTAGGGTTTTAACGCGCCGACTCAACGCAGGCGATTAGGCGCGCCGTAGTGGAGGGCTTGGGTTAATTTTGACCACCCGGGGATCTTTATCGCACGCCTAAATCTCGTACACACGGGCGTTTACGCTTTTCGCCTTTATGCTTTATGCGTTTATGCTTTCCATTAGAAAAGCGGAAGTGCGGCCGGAAATATAACCCGCGTCTTCGTGCTCAGCAGCACAACGCCTTATCCACTCAGACACCACGGCGTGCGCTTTACACAACACAACATTTTCTAGTACCGGCCGTCGGATAGAATTTTCACGGACGAAGTTGGCCGAATAGAAGTTTGAATACCCCCAAGTATCAAAAATAGAAAAACTAAAGCCCTGCATTACCACAAAAAAAAGCAGATTGCAAAAAGAGATGTTTGCTTGGACAGAATTCTGAAAAACCAAGAAATATGAACCAAAGAACAAAAATAGAAAAAAAATAGCAAACCATGTAGCGCCCCCTATTTACACAAAAATGTGGATATTATGGAAGTAACAGCTGTAATTGTTATAATACCATAAATGAAGATAATTGGTCGGACAGAATTTACAAAAACCAAAAAACCCGGCCGTAAAAAAACTAACACTCTGCACAAGCGGCATAACATGCTACGCATTAGTAAAGAATTTTCTGAATTTCAATGGATTCTTTGGACAACCCTTAAACCGTTCAACGCTTTTTGTTCCAACCAGCGGAACCTTTTGAATGAACAGTAATTTGGATGAAGGGTGCGGGGAGCTTGCAAACAATAATATCGTCAACGATTTCTTGAACACTACCGAAAACACACGCAAGTACTTACGAGTTTCGCAGAGAAAGTGTTCACAAGCAGACATTTATTCTTCATTATTGAGTACGTAAACACAAGGTCTTAAAAAATTGCCAATAAATCATAACGCATCCGACAGCAAGTACGTGTTCATTGATCTCACTGCGTGTTATACGCAGATGACACGACTATATCTGCCGCGGATGACCGTGTAACTGCTCTTACTTTAAATTGAATAACACACTTCTAGATATTACTAAATGCTGTTACGAGAAACATCTTATGCTTAGCCCAGCCAAAACCCCGTTTGTAATTTTTAGGTCTGCTCAAAAATTATTGCCTTTTCATCAACCCTTAAACCTAGGTCCTCACTCTATATCCGCCTGTGATACTGTTATTTTTCTTCGTGTACATCTTGACTGCCATTTGAAGTTTAATCTCCCCACTGGTGACCTTAGAAAGAAAACTGCCTTCGGAATTAGGGCTATAATAAAAGCTTGTGAAGTTTTTTATGCAAATATATTTATGTCTTTTTATTTCGCCTTCATTCATTCCCTTATCATGTACGGTATTGCTGCTTGGGGAAACAGGTATGACTGTCATCTATCACCCATTTATAGAATACAAAATCAAGCGATCTGAATTGTCACTAATAGCTCACCTTACTCCAGGGCAGGCGATCTTCTCCAAAACAATAAAATCCTACCTGTTCGTAAGTTATTTTATAGCAGTTTTCTTACGAAACAACAATGTGACCAGATTTGCAACCAACCCTAACTTTTCGCTACCCGCCTCGTGCACAAATTATGGAAAAATGATCCCGGCCTTTGCGGCCAATTCTTTATGGAATGACATGCCTCTTTCTGTTAAATTCACAAAGCCGCTTAAAAGTTTTGAGTTAAATTATTACCTGCCTGTTTATGGGCTTTTTTGGGGGGCTTAGGGTTTTTAGTGATGAAATTTAGATAATTGCATTTTGATTGACAATGTTCGCCAATAAACTAGATGTTATTTTTTTCTTTTGTTTTTTGTTCAGTCTTTGTTTGCGTTGCTTTTCGTTGCCCGATGTGCCACTTAACTTATAACGATTACTCTCCCCAATATATTGTATCATTGATTTCTATTCACTCGTATTACATGTTGCTTGTTTACTTGATTTAATTTATTGTTTGTTATACTTCATCGAGGATCCCATTACAGTTTCTAACTTTAGGACTCTCGTCTGTATAATACTAATGCTGCACTACTTTTTAGGAATGAATAATAAACTGAAACTGAAAACTGAAACGGATACACATAAGAAGTAGTTTAAATTTATAACTGGATAGGGTAAAATAATAATAATAATAATAATAATAATAATAATAATAATAATAATAATAATAATAATTATTTATTAGTCAAACAAGTCATGTACATAATCAGGCCTACCTAAGCCGCAACGGGCTTGTCAGGAAAAGCCTGGCAGGCGACAAGCGTTAAAAAAAAAAAATATATGTTACAGTAGCAGTACCAACCAAGAACAGATAACCATGCGGTATTCCCGAAATCTCTGGAAAGCACTAGCGCATGCGCCTAAAGCCTTTTTTAGTTTATATTTCAAGCATGCGCAAAAAAGTCAGATGGCAAAGTGTTAAATATAGCTGGCACATAATAACGGCGTTTTTTTTCCCGTAACTTGTGGAACAACGAGGAATAGCGTAACGTTGCTTCGGTCTCAGGGACCGAGCAGGAGTGTACACGTTTTGAATGTATTAATCCAAAAATATTTTAAGATAAGGTTTCATTTAGGAGCGAGGTAAAAACGGGGAACATCAAGGTTTTGAATACATTGTCATCTTTCTCCATACACAAGTCATATGCAATGGTACGCAGAAAAACGCAAAAAGGAATTGACTCGCTCTATCCAACGTAAAGAACAGTGACCATATACTGTAAAACCGTACCTAAGCACACTATAACAAAGGGAATGTACAATGAATTTTCGCAGCGAAAATGGAATAAATGTTCTTAATCTCTACAACAAAGATGACACAGCACGAATTTTTTTACATACATAAGCTAAGTGCGGATTCCAAGAAAGGTCGCTATCGAAATACAAACCTAAATACTTCACAGTGGACACATACTTTACAGGAATACAACTACAAGAAGAGCAGGCCGCTGAGTGTAAAAATAAAGATTGCGTTAAGTCAACTTTTTTCAATGGATTGTGAAAGCAAATCAGCTGTGTTTTTTTGGTATTACCATCAGTGGAATTGGCCGTAAACCAATTCATAGTTCCATTGCAGAAACTTGAAGCGACTTTATGGCGTCAGAATGACGAGAAGCATAAGATACAAGAACCGTGTCATCGGCGTACTGAAATATTGAAGACGATACAGAATTGCGAGGTCGTTTACATACAAGTTAAACAGCAGAGGACTCATATAGACCCTTGTGGTACACCTGACCTAATAAAAGAAGCATTACTTGAAAATTTACCAATCCGAACAACCTGAGTTCTGTCAAGTAAGAAGTTTTCAAGTAGACGCAGAAAGTTGTCCTGAAAACCTAGTCTTTGTAGTTTGGTGAGTAGGAGGGTATGACACACGCTATCGAAAGCTTTACTGACATCAAGAAATAATGCACATGCAATCTGGTTACGATCGAAAGTATAGTTTAATAAATCAGAAAAGTCCTCGAGCAATGTTTGAGTACCTCGGCCTCCAATAAACCCATACTGAGATGGGGAGAAAACATCATGAGTCGATAAAAAACTGTTCATAACATTTAAAATGTGTTTCTCTAATATCTGAACTATACAAGAGAGAACAGAGATAGGTCTATAGTTTTTATTTTATTTCGAGAACCTGACTTAAACAAAAGAAAAACTATTGCCTTCTTCCGTGCCAATATTCCGTGCCAATGTGTGCTACCATACCATCCTAAATTAGGCGCTCTACGAAACTTACCTTGGCTCTTGTACGTGGTCAAGATAGGGCCACGATCCTTTTTTGTGGCTTTAGAAAGCGTTCCCCATAAACGTTCAATTCGCCTGTTCCCAAAAAGTTGACAATTTCAGTGCAATAACACTAGAGAAATGAGACTGGTGGACACTTCGCAAAATAGTTGTATCTTAAGCAAGACATCACAAGACACCTTCTTAGCATTAGATCGATCTATCTCGCATGTGAGCCGACGGTTAACACTAGTTGTTTTCATAGGTTATCCTTTGCCAGCTTGCGTAGTTCCGCGGATTCTCTGAGCACTTCGTTTTTGCAACGCTGAGTTTGGTAGTGTTGAACCTTGTTATGGAAAAGGGGTCATTCGGAAAGGGGAAATGATGATTTGGCCTACTGCCGCGTTGGGCCCCCGTTTATGCTACCGCTATTATGCTACCGCTATCATGTTACCGCTATAACCATGGCGGGAGGAGCGGGAAACTGCCGCAGTTGCTCACATTAGGATGCTCACATGCCGAACAGTGCGCTTTCCGTTACAAGGTTCGATGTCAACTCTCGTAAAGAACTCCTTGTGACTCTCGTTAGTTTAGAAAGGAATAGTTCAGAACTGCGATTACTTTAGTCTGTTCAACGGATATTTAGCAGGAGACATTTCTGTAGCCATATAACATCACAGCCGGAAAACGCAGCTCTTTTATACAAAACATTTCGACGGTTTCTCACCTTAGTCTTACGTGTAAAAAAGCCTAGGTTTTCTGGCATACGGTTGTTGCAACTCGTAATACATTGCTTTTCCTTAACGCAAACAGCTTTTTCAGAAATATTGCTAAGTTTTTAAGAACATTTACATCTCCTATTTTGGATGCGACGCATCTCTTTAACTCGCCTTGTCCCTCCGGAGTCCATCCGTAGTCCGCATCCCTCCCCCATTCTCCTCGCCACACCAGCTGCGCGGTAACACCGCTTAAAGTTACTGTATATAGCTCCCAACGCCGCTCTCGCTGCAGCGCCATCTGTGTGTTAGCGCCCGCTCTCACCGCAACGCCAAGTGTGCGTCAGCGTGCGTTAGCGCTCGGTTAACACATGCGCATGCGCTGCTCTCTCTCATTCCCCTCACCGTTAACGCGCGGTACATATAAACGCGATAACTGCGCCACTCCGCTCAGTCGTTCCATCGCCGGCGCTCCGATGACATCCGATGACCACCGATGATTTCAATGGAGACTAACAATTCTGATGTCGCCCTGGCTGGCGCGATCATTCCCAGCACCAGCCACCCCGTTACCCCCGATGCGTCGCATCATCCCATGGTTCCCCCGCGGGAAGGTGCTTGTAATTTTTTTTTCATGTTTATTACTTTAATACTTTGAAATACTTCCCCGATTGCTTGCTTTTCATTAGATATTACGTGCAGTAAAGAAACTTTTGATATTTTAGTGTTGGGTTGCAGTATTCTATGTGCTAATAATTGTTCTACCTTGCAAGAAGTTTCTCATTATTTCAATTTTTTATAGCGTAAGTTGCCATTTGGATCGCTGAAATTCTACTGATAATGGGTGCCCTATCCTGGAGATAGAGTGGTTGTATCCCTTGAATAAAAAAAAATCACATCATTAATATGCTAGTTTCGGAAGTCGTGTGAGGACTAATACTTGGTCACAATTGGTGATACATATAAAAAGCTTTTTTTTTTTCAACCGCATTCAGCGCAGTAGGTCGGTAGGCGCTTTCGGCATTGAAATTCCGGTAATATGGCGCGAAGCGTACGTTTAAATTTACTTACTCAAGTTTTGCTGCAAGCGCCTGTACGTGTGCGTTATCGTATCATGTGTTTTACGGGAACAAGGCTACTCCACAGGTTACGGTGTAAAGCTTTTCGATAACTGTCCTAAAATGTTTTCATTATCACCCGTGTTCTCGACCTAACCAGATGTTTTGCGCTAACGGTACACAACCGTTAAATCCTGGAAAAGAAACTCCGGATCATTCAACTTAGCGACGCACGGATTCGCATGCCTGTTTGCTGACAGCTTCTGTGCCCCTTGTGTTTTCATTTCGTTTCTTGGAGAGGACAATTTCCCTCCAATAATTATTACTTACTGAAGGAACCTTTCCACATTCTTGGCTATGTCATATCTGGTAGATGAGTCGGGTGAATGCACCCTAAGCATGCGGTCGGCGCCAAGCAAGTCGCAGTTCGGCCAGCCGCCGACTGGGAGGCCTTTACCTGCATACTGTCTCATTTAAAGGAACATTGAGCTGAATTTGTGGGACGCCTGTTTTTGTTTAGATTGCAGAGACTAGGTTATATAAACATATTATTCTTCCTTTATCTGGTCGATAAAGTAGTATTTAGTTTATAAAGCCTGAAAGAAGAAAAAGAAGCATGCGAGATTTACGGCGGCCGCAACAACAGAGCAACATATCAAGAGCGTTTCCAGGGAAGTATATATTTTCTAGCCCGTTTATTTTTAGCTTCAGCTTTCCAAGCAGCTTAGATGACTATTTGTTGAATTATGCTTGTGTAGTAAGCGTTCCCCAATTTGCCACAAATATCTCATCTCTAGTTTCTGCATTCGTTTGGCATTAATGTGATCGCACTTGTTAGGTTGCGCTGCTGTCCGCTGTGCTTGTGTACCCATCGCAAAAAGGTTTCTCGGTCCTTTGTTGTACTTATCACAATAAAGGTTCCGGTTGATTTTATTCTTCAGTACACATATTACCTTCGCTGACTCCTCACCCGCTTTAAATTGGCCTTAGAGGTTCTACAAGCGTGCCGCTCAGTGAAGCACCGCACGTGGGCTTGTGCGGAGCTACTGTTCCCTTCATTTTCATTACTCAGTTTTACACAGTCTACGAACAATGAAACTAAGAATGCATTCGTATAGGCTCAAATAGTGGAATTCCATAGTTTCAAATAAGGAAAGGAATGCGACGCGCAGTAGGCTGGCGGACTGACTATGTCGGAGGGTCGGCGAGCCACGAAGCAGCCAAGGCTAACCAAGCTATCTCGAGTGAGCCTCATACGAAACGTCACAGAAAATCGGCAATGAGGATGAAAAGAGAAGAACAGCGTTTTAGAATAGATTTTTGTACTAATTAAAGTAACGTAAACGCAAGGACTGTTGTCCAAACATCGCCTAGGAACTCCAGACTACAATTTCTGCAGGTAATTCCACAATGTTTACAAATCCCATCAGTGTTACTTTAGCAAAGTTCGACTAAAATTAAGACTACGACAATGACGGAACTGGGGAGATCATTTTCGATGGTTTTGCAGAACCAATGCAGCCACCGCGGTTTTATGAGTCGCCTTCTCAAGATACAGAATATGAGCTTTTGTGGGTTCGCACGTTTACTTGCTACGGCAATGAGAGAGTACTCATGCTAGTGTAGTTTACTGTGAATATTCTGTCTGTAAATTGTTTGAGAACCAGCAGGAACCCTCACGATAATGAAGTTCCACAAGGCTGAGCTTCCGCATGTTCATGCGTAAGGAACATGCGACCAGAGTCGAACCCAGTGCCATACGATAGGTTTGTAGTATTCGTTCCGGAAATTAACAGGCTCCTTCGCCCAGTCAAACTGTTAGAGGAGGATTATTGTGTCACACTGCGCCTTTTGGTCTGTTTTCCTGTGGTTACCACCAGAGCCTGCCCGCTCTCCGCAATGTAATCGTGTGGTGTATGCGAAGTGCGTGGTCCCTCACGAGCAAGAGAGCGAGAGAGAGGAGAAAAATGACTTGACGGTCGAGATTGGTTTGAAGTTTGACGTCTTGGAAGTTCTTCCTCCTTTAGTTGCCAAAACGAATTTCTCTCGTCCTTCTGACATCTTCGGCCATCCGTACTGCTGTGAGATGTGGTTCCGGCGCGAGACAGTGGAACATACTCTAATTGTTTTGTAGTCCTACTATTATATCTTTTAGGTGTAACTACATCTGCATCGTAATTAGGACCGGTTGCATTTTCAGAGCTTATGGCAAAGCATGCTGTGTTCTGTAGTTCTGATTTCTTTCTTGGTCTGTTTCTATATCAGAAGGCCTGTTTAATTGAGAAACGGTGAAGCTTTGCAGTGACTATGCTAGAACGCTCTTTCCTCATGTCGAGTGTCCTGGACATAATCCGGTGCTTCTTGAATAGAGACTACAGCACATAAATGAGTAAAAATCACACACCAGGGCATTCTATTAGCCGATGTTTGAATATGCCTGGAACTTCGGTAGCACTTATTCGAGATTTGTGCATTCTTGTTTCTTGTGGAGAACAAGTTCTCTCCAATAAACGTTGTTTCATGAAAGAAGCCCCAGTTTTTAAACCTCGTGACAATGTTATACTTGACATATTTAAAAGCAGCATTGGTGTAATAAGGTGTTTATCTCATTACCCTGCTGATTCAAGCTATTACTCACAGTGGGGAGTCGAAAATAAAGAATTCAATTTTCAGTTATCGAATGGTGGGCAACCTGTAGTCACTAACTATTTTTAAGATTCACATTTGATGCTGTCCATCTCTATGTTATGTGTATGTATGTAGAGGGATGTGGCAAACCAGGTTCTTTACAAAACTTCGGTTCTCGGAAATTTTTTCACGCTATATAAAGCTACTTCATGTAGGGTGTAATTGTATTTGCGTGTTTAACAGAAATGTTTCTCCCATTGGTTTAGTGTTGCCCTCAGTGAATAAATTATAAAATATATCTTCAAGTAGGAGGGTCACTTTGTCTAATCAACCCAAAACAGCGCAAACATACGCCTGCGTTGTTCTGGAGGCTGTTGAAATCTCTTTGGTGTCCCACGGAGCCCTACTGTAATTATCCATAAAATAAATCAACCTAATCATTGACTCGTAGGTAGACTACGTGAGAAACGCTTTAAAAGTGAAAAGGGGTTTAGCATCAGCATCGTATGGGTGAAAAACTGCCAGGTTTTCAACTTCTGTATGTTCACGCATTAAAAAAACCTGCTTTTACAAGTTGTTAGGCATCAAAACTATTTAGTCAGAACAAGTTCCCGGGAATAATAGTTCAAACAAATATTCTGTAATTTGTTCTATTGTCATTTCCAGTATCTAGTTTAGTAATATGAGCACATAAAAACAGGGTTGGTCGTCTGTCAATTATAGGCAAACTCGGGATATAAAATGACAAGAGTACACAAATGAAGAGGTTACGTCATTGATCGCGGGGCTCTAAACATCGATTCATGTTTGAGAAGTACCAATATTAGCGTTTCGTATTCACTAGAGTCTTCACAGCAGTACGTGTTGTATAGCTCCATCGTAAATAAAGAAGTGCAACAAATTTTTACCCCAAATCTGCTAATTCCTCTATAAATTTCTGCGAAAATTTGAAAAAAAAGTGCGGCCCAATTCAAGCTTTTTAAACATACTTACTCATGATCGCCATATCGATAGCTCTGACGAAAGTTGTAGTGGTGCCTTGTCAGATATAGCTTTACAAAGTTGACGCATGTAACTTGCTTTCTGTGAATTACGGGTGGGTAACTTTGTATGAACACCCATATTGGATTGGTAGTTTGCAAGGACTGTAACAAAATGTTTATAAAGTTGTTAATACAGATTAAACACGACCGAAAAGTTATTGCAAGACAATGCTGAACCCTTAAAGCAGTAAGGTATGTTCGGCCTCCCCAAGAAGCTGAACGTTGGCATATTATGTTTATGTGAGTGCAACAATAAACACTGAAGCCACAGGTACTTTGCCTCCACTTTGAGCCTTTGCGTCCACTAAGAACCAATTTCGGTTGTAAATTTGAGGGTAGTGAGCACATTAAAATGTTTTTTTCCAACTTACTCACAGAGAGGTAACATGATTTCTTGCCATTAAAGGAAGCGATGCAATCAATACCTTCAATCTGTAGGCTGAGTAGCAATTACATTTATTCCTTCAGAACTATTTATGTAAAATTTTGGAACAGTCCAAAATCTTCTCATTTAATTCGAAAAATTAGCGTCTCTGAAATGGACATTTTGACATACACAGATTTAGGAATCACCAAGAAACAAGCAATTAAAACAAAACTCCTAACACATACTGAAAAGTAGCTATAGGTATTCTCATGCAAAAAAAGTTAGCGTAATATGTCCAAATAACCCTGAGGTAAAAATGGGTACGTGTGGATGCACCCAGATTTTTAAACTCGGAAAGAAAGTCTAGTATTTGTTTCTACCATCGATATTCCCCTTTTACATCTCCGGTTCGATTTTAAGGAAACTAGCGTTGTTTCCACGTTACAACAATAGATAAAAAACCAAGTCGATGACTGTTAACTTTTGGGATAGTGCAACGTTTCAAGCGACATTATGAAACCTACAAGTGGAAGAACCGTGGTATGCCCCTCAGGTGGCATGCGGTATGTTGTTTTGTATTGTTTCTGTGGGAAGGAAAAAATGTATATTAAAACCCCGTTGCTGTAGCATGTGGTATATTTACAAAGATGAAACGGAGGTCCCTTATTAGGTCTAATTAGCGGTTCGACGTTTTGGTACCGTACGGGTAATTTGGCATATCCGCCGCGTGCCGTGGCGCAGCAGCCGAGTTCGCGCACTGGATAACCTTCCAGGCTGTGGCGGCATCCCAGGCAGCACAGAAAGTGTGTCCCAAGACCGGCCCGTCTATGGCCGCTTTCTGGCATGTCCGGCCAGCATCCAGGTTCTGGCAGCCACTGATCATACGATGAACGGCCAACAATCGGCAACCAGCGCTTCGGTATTTCACCGGCCGGCCGTGTTCAGACGCACAACGGCAGCTGCCCGGCTGCCAGATATTCAGCTGCCTTTCGGTTGTCGATGTTGAGAAATAAATCGGCCAGAGTACGGCTTTAGGGCATCCGTTTTTCCTTCGAGAAGTGGTGTTCAGCCGAAGCACGGCAAGCGACCGGCCACAGGATATCCGTATTCTTGTGGCACTTTGTGTTGGAAAGGAGACCGGCCGTAGCGAGGCTGCCAAACATCCGCTCTTTCAAAGGTGAACCGCGCGTCCGGAGGCAGAATATTCGTTTTCTTTGGGCAGCTGGTGTTATAAAGGAGGCCGGCCGACTTACGGCCTCAGAATGTACGTTTTTCATTTGGTTAGTGGTCCTCGGCCGAATTACGGCAAGCGAACGGCCGCAGAATTTTCGGTAGCTGGTGTTCAAGAGGAGACCGGCCTTCGTAAGGTATCAGGTTATAGGTCAATATGCGAATAACGGCGCGCGTCTGGGCGCCGAGAATTCATGCACAGACGTGCTTGGAAGAAGACCCGCCGATGTAGGACCGGTTTTTCCCTGGGTGAAGAAAGAGCCGTTAGGGAATCGAATGGCGCAGGCAAGTTTTTCATCTGCTCGGTGTTTCTGCGTTTTAAATGAACGAACTACGTTTGTCAAACAGTCATGAGTGTTCTAGGTGAACGGGCAAGGTGCAAGGACTCACTGGACATTACCAGAGAAACGTTTAGGCCATCGAAATGCCATTTATTGCCACAAGAAGACTGTGCCACACCGACGGGTGAGCTAAGCCTCGGCATTCATAGCCGCTACAACGCCTCGCCCGTCAGCTTCGTCGACCCCTCAAGAAATGGAGACCATTGGAGACATAGACTTGGCAGCGATGTCCGACCCGAGATGGCGGTGGTGCACCAATATAAGTAGCCTTAAAGGGTGTCGAGCAAGCGGCTACCACGCAGGAGCACAACCAGCGCCATGTCAAAGACTCCCTACCCAAGAAAGGCAAAGGCGCGCAAAAGCGCAAGTTTCCGGCTATTCTTCCCACAATGATACTGCGAAAAACAATGTGCACTATATTGTTTGTGATAAACGTAGCAGAGGCTAAGCTCGTGCATTGGTAGGCTCAACTTCATGCCCTGTACTATGTTACTTCACGGGATTTTATGACTGCATATTTAAACACAAACGTTATTTTAAATTTGCCATTACAACAGAGCCTTGTGAATGATGAAGCCTGGATGTTAATTTAGTTGCGGTGTTTGAAATTTCGATTAGCTACACTTGGGATATGACTCATTTGTTAAAAAATAATCGGCAGCATCCTAGCAAACAGGGATTTTGTGAGGTTTTTCTTGCTAAACGCAGCTTGTTGAGTTCACGCACTATTTGGCTCTAGCAATAGATAAGCTTAAAGTAGCTGACTATTTTCTTGTGCGGCAAAAAAGCATTTGATGGTGTTTCATATCACCTTCTTGTTATCACATAGCGGGCAATAAACTGAATGAATTGGTTATTGCATGAATAGCCGGGTATATCTCTCTAAGACAGCAGGTGGTCTCTCTCAATGGTTGTTCGTCCGGATATGTTCCCGCGACCTCAGGAATTCCCCAAGGCTCAGCTGCGGGCCCTCTTTTGTTTGTGTGGCCTCAAATCTTTGTTAAATATGTTCGCGAATGACTGTGTTTTTACAAGGCTACATCGAATGAACGTGATTTCGAATACATGCAGCATGATTCAAATATAATAACATCCTGGTGCGCTGATTCAGAAAAGTCGTTGAATCTAAAAAAGTGTGTTAATGTCAACTTTACAAGAAAACCTTCATTCCAATTGAATGCGTATACGGTAAATTACACTGCTTTAAGAACGGCCGGGGAATATAAATAACGAGGAGTATAAAGTTACGGCTGCACGTGTTTTTGGCTTTCCGAGATAAAATTTCAGCGAACCTCCACATAACTAAAACGAACAACCGTATTTCACTCTTGTGCGCTCCATGTAGAAGTACGCATGTGTTTTCTGGGATCCCTACAGCAAAGAGCTGGTTGATAGGCTCGAAAACATGCAGAATAGGGCAGTGCGATTCGTATTAGGTATCGGCACTGTCAACTTAGGATGAGGGAAAGTAAAAGTAAACTTAAACGGTAGAACGAAAAAGGTCATAGACGAAACCTGAGGTTAAAATTTTTTCGTAATATCTATCATTCGAAAACTGGAATACAAGGGGAGAAGTATATCCAAGCGCATTCTACATATCCCGAAGTGGGATCAGTAGCTTGAAGCAAATTATTAACTTTCCTTTAAGGTGACGCTTTGCGCGATTCCTTTTATTTTAGATCAAGGTGAGAGTGCAATTATCTTCCACGTATGATTTTATCCACTGTTTATCATGACGATTTTCACCGCGCTTTGTAGAATTATTTTGTTATTAGGTCTGATATTTGATGCTTATGTTATGTATCTCCCTGCGGTAATTCATGCAAGGGCAAGCAGGTATTAAAATAGAAAAATAAATAAATAAACGTGCGGAGCCGCAAGCTCGCCTCAGACGGGTTGAGAACCCTACGCATTCAAACTTGACCAATGAAATATTTATTGCTTTATTCGTTGCAGTATGCAAGGTTTGCTGTATCAATGCTACAATTGCTAAGTTATTTGTTTGAAAGAAAATATAAAACTCTTCTCTTACGCCTTTCCTTGCGTGAACACAGAGAGATACAACTGCAGCCATCTGTAGAAGGGCGTCATTTCGCAACATGTCTAGAATTTTCTTAACGTAGTACGACTTTAGAGGAAAATTAAGTTCTTTTGGACTATTAAGGAGTGTGCACGTAACTCATGAAAACAACATAAAAATATATTGGAATTGAAAGTACTTTTTTGATCTCTTCTAGGATCAGCCCTGTGAAAGATCATCAGAAAAGTTGATCGAGTATGAAATTTCTTTGCAAGAAAAATGGGCAAATACGGGACATACTTTTTGTGTGAAGTAAATTATATTAAATGCTGTTGAGTGTTTTGTGGAGTCCTGAACCGCTTCGTAAAGGCATTCGCACCGGTTTTATATACAAAAAACCTGGTCAAGCAGCTGTTGTAAAAATAGTTGATTTAGTCAGAGTATGAAAGTATCGTCTTAAACGAAAGTGCCTAAACGCGGCACTTTCGTCTTTGTGAAATTCAACCCACTAAATAATGCGCCTTCCGCCTCTCCACGCCCCCCCCCCATCCTTCCCTGTTTATTACCGGTAATCCGCCCCACAGAAGATATCAGGACCTGGACAGTGCATCTACCAGCTCTGCAAAGAAATGAATATTTGCTGTATTCGACAGTAAAAGAGGCTCAGCAATTAAAGGAACGGCTATTTGTGAGCACTGCTGAATAAATTAATTTTGGTGTAAATTGACGCTGATAATTAACCCAGGCTGCGCTGAAGGCTGAACGGCTGGTCGTTGCGCGCGGGCTCACTTTGATGTGGGTGCAGTGAACCCAAAATGGTGGGTTTCTGCTCCTGGACAGCGCGATTGAGTCATCTGCTTGCGCTGCATGCAGTGGTCGCCCACCGGCCTCAGTACTGTTCGCGTACTGTGGCTGAACTACAATGCCCGTAGCACGGCCGAATTTCCGGCAGCTTTAGTCCGGCTGGAGTCCTACGACCGCATCTCGGCTGTCCTCCGGTGGCCGTACTTCGGCCGTACACGGGTAGCTTTGGAATGGCCGGAGCCCTGCGGTTGGAATCCGGCCGTATGAACGTAAGCCGGTCTACTGGCCGACGGACACTGGCCGTTGGACAGTGATGGGAGTACGGCCGTATACGGGCAAAAGGCCCACATTTGTACATGGGCCGAACATGGTTGCCGGAGAAAGGCCGGGCAGAAAATCACGGGCCAACGTACACCGGCTTGAGTAAGGCCGAACAGTGCTGTGCTGCCTGGGATGTGTCGGCCCATACGAGTACCTGCGCCTAAGGAAATCATCGCACTAGCGAACACTAAACAGAGATAAAGGTAAAAGAGGCAACGAAATACAAGCTAGAACTTCAACTCAGTTTATGCAACAGAAACACAAAAAAAGGCTATATGTACATGAAACGTGTACATCAAAACCTTTGTCTCTGTTTAGTGTTCGCTTGTACGGTGATTTCCTTAGTTATTGACCAACTCGTTTAACTTACCGCCTCAGTCACCTTCGTGACGAGCATCAACGGGCCTTGCGAGCCCCTAAACAGCTTTGCTGTTAATATTGGCCGCGTGGGTGGCTGCTAACTTCGCTGCATATGTCGTCGACGAAGATTGTCTTCTGCCGCTGCTGCCACCCAGATGGCTCAATTCTCTGCCTCGCTACCTGTCAGGCTTTTTGCCTCCAGCCTCGCTTCTCCAACGATAAAAGCGGCAGAGGTTTGCTCAAGTGCAGTCAATCTTACCGGATTATTTTCTCGCGCGCCATTTAATAGAACATTTTGTTACCGCTGTGCTTGATGGAGAACCGCCAGTCGTGATGGTGTCGTGAGCGAGTAATTTTTGTATTTTTGGTAAAAATGTATTTTTGAAACGCGGATTTTCTATCTTCTATCGCAAAAATTATGCCGCCATGTACATAAACACTAGAACACTTCAAATACCGCTTATGTTTTGCTGTTTTGCCTTAAATATGCCTAATAATTTCTTTTTCCTCAACAATGCCGAAAAGATGAACATTACGACCGGATTCCGCACTTTGGAAATGTTTTGTCTATATAAATGTCTAGCTGCAAATTCAGCGAACTTTTGACGGGTGGCACAATCGCGTGACGGACAGACAGACAAGGAAAGACGTAGACAGACCAAAATGTTCTAGTTTAAGTAGCCCACAAAGATATTTTCTTTAAAAATATTGGAAGGACATACGGACCATATGCATACTACTGGTGTAATGAGGAGCGCAACTCTGAGCATCTATTCATTCGAATATACTATCTTGGAAGGAGCCATGGTAATCTGGAATATCTGCAAGAATATTGCTCATTTGGTAGAAGAATTGTCCTGAAGAAAACAATTGGCTAAGTGTTGAACCCAAATATTCATGTTTCTGTGAATTGTGATGATTACAAATTGACGTGCGGATGATTATGCTACCCTGATAAAATTAGCAATCACAAAACACGGCGTTATAAGCTATCGGGCAAAGTATTTCATAAGATTCGTTTTAAGGATACAGAAGACACTACTGTATTTGTGCAAGTCATAAAAGAGTGTTCAATTTCTTTGGATAACAGAAAAAACAGAAAGCACGAAAGCACTTTTTTCATTGTAGCCACGGCGCAGTGCGCATGCTTGTGTAGTCAAGCTGGAAATGTTGTTGGAAGAGGAAACAGGGCCTTTTGGAAGGGAAAAAAAAAACTTCCTACAAGCGAATCAAATAACTAATTGCGTACACTAGCACCAGAGAGAACAAGAAAGTGCACTTTAAAGTAAATGCCTCACACGTTCAACTAATTAACTCAGACAGTGTAACCAGATTGTAAAGAGGCTTCAACACCACTGAGAGGGGACTACAAGAACTACAGTGGGAGGGGGGAGGGAAAAGAGATGGCGTTATGGTTCCGACATGGCAAACGAATATCGCATTTCCCGCAAGGGAAGCAGATACATGGTCAATGCTTAACAAATAGGCCAAGTTTGGTTAAATCGGTTTCTAGAGAAACAGCAATTTGGGTTAGTCTCTGGTGCAAAGGTCAAATTTCGAAGATATTTTTTCCTTCGGTTCTGCCAGTGACCACACACGCCAACCTAAAAGGCTAGCCTCAAATTGTCCTACGCATTCTACTTGCACGTACCCTGAGAAAATACCGCATGATCTTCATCTTCACGCGACCTTGCTTGGGGGACAGCGTGAAATGTATCTATCTCGGTCTGTTTTTCGATGGTTCGTTTCTCTTGAGATCATCATTGCCAAAAAGTGAAATACGGCACCAAGTCGTTAAAATGTGGTGAACATTTGCGTTGGCGGTGTTGAGGGGCTAGTGCAGCTCCACCAGCCATCATCCAGGTAACATTGCTGAAATAATTGTTTGATTGCTTTAAACCATGGTTTCCTTTCTGTGATCGGAATCTTTTTGGTTTCCTTTCTGTGATTGGAATCTTTTTCCCCTACGAAGCAACAAGCGCCACTTGCAATATGGCACGGCATGCATAATCTATTGTCCTCGATAAATATTTGTGGTTTTCACCACTGTTTGACTGATCAAAACTCAAATGTGACGTTTTGTATTTCAAACATACCACAGTGATTAACCTCCTTAAAAATATTTCATGCAGATGTACCCCTACATTCCCTCCCTAATAAATTCCTCAGTAATTTGTGACAACTATGAGAGCTTTAATGAGGTCTGAACTGTCGAAAAACAAGCTAAGTGTTTAATTCTCACATAATTACTTGGGAGAAATATAGGTTGCCCCAGATTTTGTTGGAATATAATCACCGGCGAAAATCACAGCGATCGCGGAAACTTAATGCGCGAGTGTGCTCAACAAAAGTTCAGTTAGTGCTCTATATTTGGGCATCGCAACGGAAATGGATAAAAACTTTCATTTCACTTACCTCCAACCCATTTTGTTAGGTTAATGACAGAGATATTCAAGTCATTATCTCAGTTTTTTATATTTACTCGAATGCGGCTAAGGAGATTTTCGCAGTTGATTTTAATGTTCACTTGCTCGCACTGGGCACGTGCCATCTGTTGATTCAAGGCTAAATTTGAATTCGACTCGGTTTGATGTCGTTTCATTTCCACTATGCTCTTCCTGATTAGATATGAGAAACACTAATTCAACGGGTTCTGTTGCAATTTTTAAGTTGCTTATTTCCAGTCTAAACAGCTCTGGAATTGCTTGCGGTGCAAAAACAAAAAAAAATCAGACCACTATGGTAATGCACAATTGCACCGATGCGAAGAGTACATTCGTTGCATGCGAGCGAAGAACAAGTGATTCTAAAGACATCTGTATAGTGCAAGTTTCGCAAAATCATTGTGATCCCAAGACAAGTCGCATTGGCAAAGCAATTTGAATCTTGCGTGCAAGTAAACTTTCTGGTGAATGCTCAGTAGGTCACAATCCAATGTACGTATCCTAAAAACATTGTGAAATTGGCCCCTACAATGACTACATCATTATGTCAAGTTTCATTTACTTGTCTTATGGTAGTTCTCAATGTACGCGCAAACTTTATAAAATTCCCGACTGCGGTCAGTCCCAAAAATTACATGAGAGCTAGTGACAAGGCGACTCTAACGCTGCACCAAGTTTCATTCCTGTGTCGTATCAATATGCAGCTCAGAATGAACTTGTGAGTACTGCGGAATTGCAGTGTGCTCTCAATACTACTTCTACGCAGGGTGCTGACACCCACATATTCGGCCGCTAGAATAGAACTCTAATCTTTGAATGTACACTTAGCCTAATAGCACTAAGAATGCCGAGTTCCTGTTTACAAAAAAAAACGGGCTTTAAATTGTCATTTTAAAAATCTATATTTTACTTTCTTACCCTCAAGACAGGCGCTGGCAAGCACGTTCACGCTGAGTTCTACATTTATCGCCATGCGATCTCTGGTTCTTTCGCACACAGAAAACTCACCTCATATAAGTGTTGTAACGCTGGTTGATATTGTCCAAAACAAAAGGAAAGAATTGACAGAATAATACAGACCATCATTTTTGGAATATTTCAGCCTAAGATGGGTGTTTTCCATCGGCTTTGTAAAGCGAGCAATGAGCAAAATGTCGGTATACAACGATTTCATCGTTCCATGAAGCTTTCTCTTTAAACATATTCTAGAAATCATTGTGTAGTGCTCTATTTTTTGTTACAGGTGTTCCTCCAAAATTGTGGTACACTTTAAAGCCATTGTTCAATGCAAACGAGGGACAGATGCAACCGGCATTGTTCAAGAAACGTTTTAATATTACGCTGGAAAAGAATAGCAGCGAACTTCGAAGGTATTTCTGCTCTGAAACAGAATCAACATTTTGAGCAATGGAACAAACTGACGAGTATCTTCCTGGAGCGCATCAACATAACGATGCAATGATGGGCTGTCAAATTGAAACTAATATCGTAAATTATAAAAAAAACAGTTGATGTGAGGCAGCAAACAATTGAGCGTCAGCATAAACAAATCCATAAAGTGCTGTAATGTAGATTTCTGTGTTTGTGCAACTGTGAAGCAACGTATTGACGGAATAATGCAAATTCCTTCATATTTATAACCAGACCAACCGGAATGGTGGTTCTGCGTCGCAACTTACAAAGAGCCACGGTGGTTCTAACCCGCATAAAAAAACTAAGAAACTAGATCTCTTTTGTAATTTGGGCAAAAAAAATATATTTGGTTCAAGGAATTGAAGTAGTGGAGTCGTAAGGTGTCATCGTGCGCCTGCGGGGTAACCGACATCACGCGCGTTCTAAATTTGTTCATTACTATAGGCCACCTTTCACAGTAGGCACAGGCAACAAAGAATAAGGAGCGAATAAATAAGATCTAACGCTGTGCTATGATAGGACCAGGAGGTGGAAGTGCTACTTACGGAACCACTGTTAAACCACGGAAGAGAGGTCGATTTGGTGTTTTCGCAATTTCCGATGAACATGGTCATTCCCACATAAGGAAATGTTATTAAAAACACGTAGGAATTTCAGTGGAGAAAATGCTGTACCAGCGACGATTGCCACGTCGCTTTTAGGCGTAGCTAAAAAGTAAAGAAACCGCCAAGGCCTCCCTATTATGCAGTGAATACGATAACGTTTGTGTTCATTTGCCGAACCTGTCGTCTGATTTTGAAGTTAAGCTGTAACTGTCTAATCGCCGCAGGTCTCGCGGTAATGTGGAACGAGAACTTGGCGTGTGGAACAAAATCCAGGGATATTATGTACTCCGTATTCAGATTCGTAAAAATAAAAATGAGGGTATCAGGACCTTATATTTTAATATCAGATATCCCTTATTTCTAACTAAAATGTCTTCTCAGCAATAGACTTGTGTTTAGATGCGAAGTCCACTTTAAGAAAATCGTCATAAACTTGGCCCTTGTAAGCTGGCTTTCTCACCAGGTGGGTCGCGTTGTGAAACGTGGCCATCTACAGAAGTAGTTTGGTTACAAATCCATCTCATATTACTCTCAACCGCTACTGCCTCTTTCCCAAGTCGTGTACACTCCCCGCTAAGCACGGCGTGTATCCCCTTCCCTCATTTTATTGCCTGCATTTGGGTGAGGAGGGTGGGAACACGCAGGCCGGCTTCACGCGCTCCACGTTGGAGTGTGAGTTCTGCGGGCAATTTTGACGTGGATGTCTCACAGAGCGATGCGAGCTGACTTCTGACCTCCGTGGTCGATTGGTTTGGGTTCACGGAGCTGCAAAGGCAGAGGGAATGCTACGAGGCTTGAGGGAGAGGAACAGCCTCATGTTTATCCCCTAAAGTTAAACTCTAGTCTTTTCAAGTTTTCTTCACCTGAGTTTGAACGAAGTATGCTTAATTGTGAATTACAGACAAGCGTGTTTTTGTTTCGGGCATTCCTTTTGCACTGCGCCCATGTTCGCTGGTCATCCTCCTTCATAGACTGGAAGGGCACTGAAATTTATCATCACACTTTTTTTGCGCCTTTTGATTTCAGTCTTTATAATAAATGAGAGCTTTCGCCGACAAGTATGGGCCTCTGCTACGAATTTACCACGGCCTCACTTTCTCGAGCGAGCAATCGTGTTAAAGAGACACTAAATTTTTTCTTTGTAAACATTGCAACATTGCTTCTGCAGATTGAATTCTGGAGTTTCGAGTGGATGTTTCGACCACTCTAAATGTATTAAGGTAGATGTGTTTAGTACAGAAGTGTATTGGCAAGTGAGCTCTTCCTTCTGCATTTCTCTTTATGAGGTCATAAGGTGTTTATTAATCTGCGGACTCTTTCGGATCGGCTTCACTGCCATTCCCCGGTTTACAACGTGCCAGAGATCCGAGTGCGTGGCTCTGTGGACCGCTATCCACAGCGCTGAAAAATCGCTGGACTGACCTCGTGCAGGTCGTCGTAATTTAATCCCGCAGTGGAGACTGAGCACCGACAAAATTTGCGTTGCGATTAATGCGGGTATGTTTGTTAGATTCGGAAGTGCATTACGCTTAGTACAAGTGAATAATTCGATAGCTTGCTTATGATGTTTAAGGCGTCGACGTTACACAGGTGGTGAGACGCGCTGTAGTGGAGGGGCTCCGGATTAATTTTCACCACCTGGGGTTTTTTAACGGGCGCCGAAGTCTCGTACACACAACCTTTTTCCTTTCGCCTCCATCAGAATAGCGGCCGCCACGGACGGGAATCGAGCCCTCCTTGTTAGGCTCAGCAGCACAACGCTTTAGCGACTGAGCCAGGGCGGCGGGTTACAATTGAAGAAATCAAACTGACATTAAAGTCGCGGCTATGCATTAAGTACATTGGCTTACAGCGGTTCGCTGACATCGTTTACTGTATCTGTAAGCTGCATACGCACGGTCTACTGGTATCATTGCAGAGGATATAATGCCAGAACGAGGCTACAGAAGGATCAGCAATATTAGCCTAGGTGTGAGGAGGGAAGTTCCGCGGAGCCAGCAGTCGGAGACGGAATTGGAATGAAGAAGCGCGAGTCTGGGTATCGGCGAAAAGCACGTGTAAACAAGGGAAAAAAACAATAGGATAAAAGAAGGGGCGACAAAGGAGAGAGAGGCAGACGAGGCTAGGTGGAAGCAGGGGTCTACGGCTCTTTGCGAGTTGCAACCAGCGCACGAACGCCCAAGGGGCATTAAAGCCGAACAGTAACCAGTTAGCACTGATTATTGCACATATACGAAGAACGTCTCAAAAAATAAAACACAGAAAAGCAACAGTTCAAAAATTGTGTGGTTTATTTGGTTCTTTTCCCTTCACACCACCTAAAGTAAAGCATATGATACGTGGTCGGGAAGTAACAGCTGTATATTTTAAGGCACTGAAAAAGAGGTTCATGAATGGAGATTGTTAATGCATGTAGTTCGAAGTGTCACCTTTGTGTTGAAATCAAAAGTTGTGTTCGCGTTCAATACTTTTCAGGCGAAATATAGTAAAGCAGTACTTTATATATATGAAGCAGTAAAGCATTAGGTATAGTAAAGAAGTATTTGTTTCCTGGATGTTCCCCAGCTACCGTGCGCTGCCCCATATGCCTAATTCTTGGCATATACAATCCTGAGTTGTACAGTGAATATGAACAATAAAATATATATTTGACATTTTAAAGAAATACCTGTATCATTGTGTAGTTCTGAATTTCCCTCATTATTTATCTTGTAAGTGTTAAAAAAACTAGGATCAAAATATTGATGATGCTGCCTTCACTGTACAGTTTATAGGCAAAAAATTCTTCCTAGTTTACTCCAATGTTAGTCTGTAGGAGAAGAACAATATTTTTGGTCCAATAAAAAATAGATTTTTGGAAAAAGTGTGAAATTCACTTATAGGCTTACCTTGCATAATAAACATATGTTAATAATAATACCTTCAATTGATGTTTATTGTAATATTCTGTAGTGCTTGATGTATGCTCAATGCGTTTGTGTACGATGACGGATGCATTCAATGTGAAGGGCGTAAATATGGTTACCGAGCAGGCTTTTCCCGGCTAGTTGGCACATTAAAAAAAAAAGAAAATAAACGAACACTTCCTATGTTTGGTAGTTTTAGATTTAAACCATAAAAGCAACTTATATTTGCAAATTATCTTCATAAATAATTTTTTACCAAGACGGTGTGCTTCGAAAACTGAGCAGAGCTGTATCCTCCAGAATAGTAGCACATACTTTTCGTCTCGTCCTATTAATGCAGAAAAAATTCCAAAGCGAGTCTCCTGTGCCATAAAACCAAGGTCCTTTTCTGTTTTTAAGCAAAGTAAATCTAAAATATCGTGTCCGTAATGTACTCAAAGCAAAACCAAGCACACGAATAGAATCACACATACGCCCACTCGCACACATTCACAAGAAGGGAGCCCGGAATCACACACATAGGAGCACGCACTTTCTCGTATGCATATTCACATATATCCGTTGATACTAACGGTAGTATCAAGGGATGCCGGATAGGGGAAGTATAACTGTGGGCATGAGACGAATTTTGTTACACAATTATCGTCATAATTAGTTCCCCATGGTGTTTGTATGCGATTAGAAGTTCACTAATGCAATCAATGCAAGGTCTCTAATGGAGACGTGTGTGGTTACAAAAAATGAATAGAACGGTGTTCCTGGAGAAAAAAACTCGTAACACGTTGTATGGCATGTGTGTATTCAAACGAATACTTAAACTTGGGAAGTGTTATCTCAGTAGGTGAGGCTACATCTGCAAATTTAAAAACAGCTTCACTTAATTCACTGTGTGAGTTCAAGGGGCGGGCGAAAACAGCCCGGGGATGGAGGGAAAAAAGAGAATTTGGTATTTATCTCCTCTTGTAAAGAGAAGTGACCAATTGCCTGACTGGCTGGCTTACGAACTGACTGGGTGAATATTTCAACAACGCCTACTACAAAACAGGTGGAACTAGAGGCTGACATTTCGGGAATATATTTCTGCCGCGGCTTAGGGGCACTCTAATAATGAATGCATGTGCTAGTTATTTTTTTTCAAAACGCTGTGACCCCTAAGACTACTGGCCATCGACCTCCATAGAGATCAATAGTTCGTGCGTTTTTGTACCTTACGACAAAGAAAAAGGAACAGTTAAAATTATTTTTCTTACCGGTGTAGTACGATTTTCTCGTACTGAATATACGAGGTAAGAAAACTTCCCATGCGCACACCATTTTATGAGATAAAGAAGAATCCTGTTATAATTGCATCCGGCCAAATTTAACAGATTGCAGGTATCAGCTGGGTATTGGCGCAGTGATCATTTTACTTTTGTTCTTGTACGTGGTCGGGCCCATGTCTTGTGAAAAGTTTTCTTGCATAAAAGCAGTCTTTGTGTCTGTAACACAAACTCACAAATTCAGCGGCAGTAAGCGATGCACAAAAACTCAGATGTGGAAATCACAAAATAACTCACTGTTCTACAGAAATATACAGTTCGTTGTTTTAGTGGTTCGCAGAAATCAAATAGACGTTCTTCAAACGTGTTCCTGTTTCAAATGCACTTGCTTTGATTGGGCAGTACAATTGTGTTTATCTGAAGACCGAAAAGGGTGTCACTAAGGGCAGGCTCAGGGCGCCGGGCCAAATTGTGCGCGCCGTTTGTCAAAGCGACGAGTGTATTCTTGCCCTGCAGGTTTTCGGTATTCTCACGACATAAAGATTTGTAGCTAATTTAGCTCGTAAGTTTAAAGAGCAGCTAATTTAGCTCGTGAGTTTAAAGACTCAACAGTATCTCTCAAAAACAGGTTTGCATTTGTCATTTTATTGCCGGCAGCTTGCTTAAGAACTATAAGATATCAATGGTAATTGTAACCTTTAAATGCCCTATTTTCGACGAAATATGTCATAATTCTCCTGTCCGATGCCTTGTGCAATGATCGCTATTATGATGGATGCGATAATATACAATTTGCTGAACGTTTTGCTCTTCACTATTAGTCGCGTCCCGGATGGCGTCCTATTTATATGCCGAGGGCAGTCCAATACCGTGATATAAGAGGCCCTGACAGACTTCTTTTCCGTGACAAAACCTGAGGTGGTTGCAGCACGCTTATACGCTGCGCCAACGGCCCGTGTCACGGCTGTAAACTAGTAGACAGCTTGACGCAAGAAATAAAATAAAAAAAAGACGGCAATCATGAAGCTCCGAGCTATGTGCGTGGCTTGAGGCGCTTGCGCGTATTCCTCCTCACACAATGGCCCGCGAGCTTCCTTTGTGGTGGCCCACGACGCGCGCCTGACGACGTGGTGAAAGCCGAAAAACATAAAAAGAAATCTGGCGCGCACATGCGCAGTACGAGTGGAAAAACGTTCGCGCGCGGCGAGTTGTGGTCCGGTGATTTGTCTCTATCGCGCACGTGTGAGGGATTTCAGAGCAGAGCAAGATGGGGTCCCACGCTTTGACTCTTGCTTTGTGTAGTTCACACATAGTTCCGATTGTTCACACTTTCTTTACCACGTTCGCGTCTGCTGACATCAACGGTGTGCTTCGAGGTCGGTGTAACAGTAGAAACAACTGCGAATGCGATGTGTTTATTAGGGCCACCGGGAACGCAAGCCAACCCACGGCGCCATGTCCAGCCGGCTGGTGTGTGTTTTGCGGGCATAGCCCGTTGAACACGAAAGGATAGGCAAGTCCCTGGATTTCTTGTTTTTTTTCGACGGGTGGGGGGCGCAGACTGTAAGAATTACTGTTTGTAGACAACTAGTAAGGGTAACGAAATTATGTCTTTTTTGTTGTAAGGAGCCCGCGCCAAAACCGTTCTCCGATATCCGGGGCCATACAGGAAATTTGACATGCTTTATAGAGAGGATTTGGTTTCCCAGTGCGGCGGCCGTTTTGGGATCCAGGTCAAAAATGAAAACGCTGGCACATGTGAGGTACAGCTTCCAAAATTTTTAATAATATAGCGGGAGCGACGACCGATCGGCATGTGAGCGCCTTATCACGGTGTTCAACGGCAAAATAGGCGAGAGTACGCGCACACGCATAGAACTAAGTATTGTGTGGAGCGTAGTCCTAGTCCCTATAGCCCTTAAACTGGCGTAGGTGCTTTAAACAGATATATAAAAATCGGCATCTAAGACTGCTTCATAATTCTGCTGTGTTTCACTTACTTGTATTAGTTAATAATTTCACCGTGAAGTTTATGTTAGAGATGTTCCTGCTGCTGTTATAATCGCCATCTACGGAGAGAGGATGTTTTTGAAAAACGGCGGTACCCGTTTTTTATTTCAGATACCTTGAAACAAATACGTCATAAGTAACGTGTTTCATCATGTTCATGCTACACAAGAGGAGAGGCAAGACAAGGACAGTCACTGGACTTACAACAAAATTTTATTCAAAGAAATCCCATGAATACCTAAAAACGACGCACACGCAGGTGGGTGAGACCCTCACCCCTTCAAAAACCCAACATCGCCACAGAACTCTCTCTAACACCGCTGTCGTCTTAGGCCGCAATAAGTAGCGCTATCTCTTTATCACCTAATGCCACCGAAGGCTCACTGGCGCAATTATGTCCTCCTTTCTTGGTGAAGAAGGCGTCTACCAGTTCTCGGTGATTTTTCAAAGCACCCCAACACAAAATAAAAATATTTTTCAGGTATGGAGTGCACTTGCAATCTCGCACGTGCTGCGCCCAAGAGACTTCCCGTGCTATTAATGAGCCTTGCAGAGTGCTCGCGCATGCGGTCGTTAAGACCCAGGCCTGTTTGGCCAGTGTCAACATTTTTTCACGACAAGGGAATGGAATACACCACCTTTTCTGCGCATTCAGCGTATTCGGTGTGGTGCTGCGTGTGAAAGGAAACTTTTTTTCGCACCTTGTCAATGCGAACGCACAGGCCTGCAAGCTTCCTGTGGGCCGAAAATACCAAACGAACACCGTGCCCTAATGTTATCTTTATTAGGTTGTGTGACAAAGCATGATGGTAAGGCATTACCACGGTTCTCTTACCCACGTTCTCGCCAGATTCGGGTGCTCTTGGGTTTCTGAAGGTTTGCTTTAACTTTCTATGTAGCGTTTCTGCCACCGCTTCCAGAAGCTGGGTGGGAAACCCGGCAGCTATTAGGCGCTCCACCATGGGTGTTCTTCAAATAAAATTTTGTTGTAAGTCCAGTGATTGTCCGTGTGTTGCATCTCCTCTTTTGTAGCGTGCTTTTACTGGTTCTTTCCCTGAAATACGTGACAATTAGTGTCTATGACGCCTCCCACATTACACTGAATTTAATTTAATAGTACTAATTAAGGTACCTCTTCGTAAAGTTGCAAATTTTGTGAAATTTCCCCCTTCCTGCACTACTTTGGCTTCAACGTGAGGGAATCCGGCACTGTTCTGTTTGTCCTTCACAATAAACGTTTATTCAGCCCAAGATTCATTCAGCTAGTAGACTAAGAAGTATGCTCAACGCTTCGACGCGTCTTACGCGAAATATCTGCAATCCGGCAATGCGACACAGCCAGTTACATAAAGGTTGCTAAAGCAACTGTGAACACAGAATGGTCGCCAAAATAGGCATTGATATGCCACCCGTTTCTGGATGCATCAGATGACACTGTTAGTAAATATCAATTCTCTACCCTCCGCGGTGGATCAGTGGCTAAGGCGTTGTGCTGCTGAGCACGAGGACGCGGGCTCGATTCCCGTTCGCGGCTGCCGCTTATCTGATGGAGGCGAAAAGCAAAAACTCCTGTGTGTAGAAAATTTTGCGCACGTTAAGGATCCCCAAGTGGTCACAATTAATCCGGAGCCCTCCTGCACGGCGTTCCTCATCGCCTGCATTACGTCGGCGCGTTAAACTCTACAATCAATCAATCAATCAATCAATCAATCAATCAATCAATCAATCAATCAATCAATCAATCAATCAATCAATCAATCAATCAATCAATCAATCAATCAATCAATCAATCAATCAAATATCACTCTTACCTCTGTCAAAACGACACAAATGGGAGAACGAGAAGCTTTCCAAAATCAAGTCCAACACCTAACGAGCCAACCCAGAAGCTAGCGGGCCGACATTACACCTCCTCGCTAAAAGGTATTTCTTATCGGAGCGGTTTACTATAATGCGAGTGTGATCTCTAGTGCTTTACTGATACGGGCATTCACTGGCTTTCTCTGGATCAACCATCGTCGTCGTTAGACGGAGGGGCGCATTTTCTGTCTACTTTTGCTCATTCATGCACCCTTTGCCAAATCCAAACTGCTTCAGATGCAACCATGCCCGGATAGTGTTAGCGGCCACAATTGGGCTTCATTTTCGCGAGGGACCCAGGAAGCGATTTATTTCTCTTTACTTAACCCCCGATCATCACTATCGTCAAACACAGTTCGCTTTTCTGCGCTATGTTTGGGTGGATCATAGGCGACATCACTGAACGGCTGAAAGCTTAGCTTTAAATGCAATGCAGGCGGCGCCGTGCGGGTGTGCGACGGGGTGTGAAAATCAAGCTACGAAGTCCAATTGCGTAGTCTTCAGTGAACCTTGCAAAGAGCCTCAATTCCCGAAATTTACTTCTGAGATCCACACCACATGAAATTTCGCCCTAAGCCAACGCCATTTAAACGATCGCAACCAGCTGCGTATTGCGTAACGACAATCTGGGTTTCATCTACGATCGCGTCTATTACAGGGCGATGCTAGTGATTAGGTAGAGCATTTTCGCGATACTTCGTTGTCTTGTTTCTGCCGTACGGAGCGGCCCGTAAGAGCCCGCGACAAGTTACTGGGTAGAGTTTCTATAAAGGCTGTTGAACGCCGCAAGGCCGCCACCAGGGGTTTTACGCGAGGAGCTTGAGTGTCAGCTTGTGTTAGTGTAATGATGAGACCAGAAAAAGAATACAATACGCGAAGAGATGAGCCCGCTTGGCATCGGCTTTGATTTCCGGGTTCTATGTTTGGACACACTCGGCTGTATGAAAAAAAAAAAAAAACTCCGCGTAATGCACGTACACGTGCGGGGTGCCCAAAATTCTCCTGGGTTCCTGGGCCGTAAGCTAACATCAATCACGTTCAAAGAATGCGGAATTGCCACAGTCTACACAATATCACGAAGCTGGAAACAGTGAATACAGAACAATCATTCAAGTAACACCATTTATTCTGCTGTTTTTGCATTTTTCGCTTCTTTCGTCCCAGGCAAGTTATGCTGAATATTTTGTGAGGTTTGTTTGGGCAGTACGTTTTGTAGGCTTTTCTACATTTCGGAAAGATACCGAAGAGGTTCCAACTCCAGACGTACATTTCACATTCCAGCTTTCCTGAAAAATTTACCAATACCCTTAGACAAAACAGCCAGAATGAAATAATTTCCCTAGCTGCTGAACAAACTACAGTAATAAATAGCACAGTTAATATCAAAGTACGTTTTTTTTGTCACCCCAGACCTTGTGTCCTAAGCACCTTCTACTCAATCTTTTTGCACGCTTTAACACAGCAGGGCTGAAATCGGTCTAGCAGATCCTCGAACCGAAAGACTCAGTATTAATTTTTAAAATGTGTAACTTGCCTTGTACACACGGAAGCCCGACTGTTCTTAACCTCATGCTTGTGCTGCCGTATTTCTGCATAATGCATTCAGTGAAACGGTTTAAAATGACAGAAGCTCTCCCAAGCATCCCTTCTGGAGCGCACTGTACTTATCTTTCATTCTAGATGAACGTACTGGTAGGCAACAAAATGAGAGAGCCTGACAGGTAACTTGTTTCAACGTGGTTTCATGTAAATATTCATGGGTGTGTGGTTAGGTGTCTATAAATAAAATGAAAATTTAGCATGAGAGAAGAGAATGTGCTTTATGCATGACTGTTGCAGGCAATTGAATTTGTCCGTTGCAAAATCTCGATTTCTTGTATTTTGTGTATTTTAAAACACGCAGCTTACTCCCGACGTCTTCAAATACAGCGGCCAATTTTTAAAAACCAAAATTCTACATGTTCTAACGTTTGAACAGACTGGGACACGATGAAAATGTAATGAAATCTTGGAGTGGTATAGGTGTAATTACTAGGTTACTAGACGGAATGAACTACTAGACGCAATGAACTGAAAAATGTTATAAAAGCAGCGCTCTTTAAGCGTTTAGTCCCGCCGTTGAGCGTTACCACAACGCACGTGAGCATGTGACTCCTGAGGAGCACCCGCAGCCATTCACGCTTGCGAGCAGGCTCTGTGCCACATAAGCCGCTCGGGAAAAAAAAAAAACAAGAAAGAACACCGAGCGCATGTCAGCGCGCACCTCATCAGGAGCGCCAAGCTCGACCTTCAAAAAAATTATTCCCAGCGTTCTTGACATGATCTCTCGCCTGCTGTTCTCCTCGCAAGTTCACGGGCATACGCACCTGAAGTGGGGCGCACAGACGCGGAGTTCACACTACACTACAGACGCCGAGGAAGCGAAGCTGGCTGCCGCGGTGTAAAAGAGAGGTGTAAAAATCCCCGGACTAAACGATGTGGGCTTGCCAGTCGTGATGAATTTCAGCGGCAACTTCAGATATCCATGTGAGGTGTGGGAGCCGGGTCGTCGACAAAGGAAGAGGGGACGCCAGCTGTGCTGTTTCTCCGGCCTTGCACCACTGGTGCAAGTTGTCCAACTTTTTTCAACAATCACCATAAATATTTTAATATCGTTTCTTTACCTTTGCAAAAAAATTTTTACGTCCCTCAGCAAATTTTCTACCAAGATGTTGTTCACAATATAACACCCCTATTACGCGTTAGTGGCGTTATCGTAAGTTGCGTTGCCACTACTGAGTAATAAACAATGTTGTATTTCGTTTGAAACTTACCGTATAAACGTGTGGTGAAAACAGAAGCACTTCTCTAATTTATTCCAATATCTCAGTTGGAATGATACCAGTGAGCCTAAAAGAAAACAACGTGCAAAAGTTGGCTTCGTAAGTGCGCGTATCTTATAATTATCTTTGGACTTTATACCCTGGGCATTATGGCGGTGAAAGTTTGTACCGCCAAGATACGATAATGAGATACATGGTTTATTTGCGTAGCATTCCTTGCCAAGTACTTCCCCCCTCCCCCAACGCCGGGACTGTGTTACGCCCTGCATTTCCGCAATAACACATATTTCAGAAGTTCCCAATTAATAATTATAACTGTGCGAATGTAAATAACTGGTCTAGCAGAATTTTTAAAGACCAAACGATAGAACAAAATAAAAAATAGCGAAAATGGCCACCCGTGTAACAACCTGAGTTACCCCAATAACGCCAATATCGCGGAAGATCAACCTTTATTCATAATAGCTAATGTGACTGCAGATGATAAAAATGCAAAAATAGCGAAAATGGCGAAACGTCTAATGCCTGTTTTCCCACAATAATGCAGATTTCGCAGAATTGCACCTTTATTCATGATATAGCGTAAAGCGGAGATTATTGGTTGAACAGAACTGTGAATACCCCCAAAATAAGAAATATATAAAACAGCGGCAACAAATGGCGAACCGTTGAACGCCTTGCTTTTCCACAAAAAATAGCGATTTCGCGGAACCTTTTCTTTGATCGTTTAATAGAGGGATGTAGGTAATTCGTGTGAACGGCATTTGAAAAAACCAAAACTAAGTTTGACATAACAATATAGCGAAAACGAGAACCGTGCAATGCCGTGCATTTTCACAACATGCATATTGCGGGGCAGTTCTACCTTTAATCATTGTAATTAGCGTAGTTGGTAGATGATTGGCGAATAGAACATTGAAAACCCCAACATTAAGACAGATATAAAAAAATGCTGAAAATGGCGCAACGCATAATGCCCTGCATATAGAAAAAAAGCAGATTCCGTAAAATTTCATCTTTAATCCTCATCAAAACCAATAATAATAATAATATAAGGAAGATACTCGAAAAGACGATCATCAAAATGCCCTGCGTTACCATAAAAAGGCGGATTTTGCAGAACTTGCCCTTTATTCGTTATAATAGCATACTAGAGATAATTGGTCAAACATTATTTTGTAAACAAAAAAAGCGCAATAAAAAAGCGCATCGGCGAAACGTGTAATGCCCTTAATTTAAACAAAAATTTAGCTTTGGCGGAAGGAACACCTTTAATCGTTACATTGGCCTAGAGAAAATTGGCTGGGAGGAATTCACAAAAACCAAAAATTGGCTTTAAAAAGTCACATTCTATACAAACGGCCTAAGAATGTTGTGTTAAGCGGAATTTCCCTAAATTTTTACAGATATTTTCAGGACAAAGATCGAGTCAAGTGCTTGGGAAACATTTTATGCAAATAAAATTTCAGAACGAAACATTGAAGCGTGTATACCTTCCTTTGGGTGCTCTGTGGACTGAGGAACTGCTAGTGTCGGTATGCAAGTATGCTGCCAAGCCAATATGTCTACTGTGACTGGTGAATACTCTGACGTTTATTTCCTTCATTCCACTGGTCAAGCGGTGCAGTGGCTTCATATTTTTGAAAGCGTATTTGATTAAATTGCTGGGGTGGGTGCAACTTGTTACTCTCTAGTTGAAATTCGCTGCTCTTTAATGTAATAACCGCCAATGTTAGATAAAGGACAGGCAAGCAATGTTTTGTAGGCAGACAATTAATTCAGCGAAGTAAATTTTCGAAACCCCTCGATTACGCGATGAATTAGCCGACTTGGTGTATTACGTTTTATGGAGTAAAGCACTTTATAACAAGAAATCGGCGTTATCAGATTTTATTTTCCGCGAGATTCACAGGGTCTTTTTTAGAGATTAAAAATGTTCCCAAACTCAGTGTATCAAGCAGTTATTTTTTGTAAATCACCACTTCTGCGTTTTTTGAATTTTTTTACTCTAGTGGCAGTACTCTAAAATATCGAAAAAAAAGTTTAGAGCAGGAACATGCCATAAAACATGAATGGCTAATAAAGAGAAGCGCAATTACTTGAACAGAAAGTATGTACTTTTGTGCGTAGTTCAACACCACAGCTACTCTACCGCCCTCCGCCCGTAGATCGACGGAGAAAATGTTTTGCGACATGGGTTGTCTATTGCTCCCGCAGTAATAAGCTAAGAGCCTACATTACCCCTTTATGTGGCATTTCTTGGAAACCGACAGTAATCACGCTTCGCTGTTGTTGTAAAGTTTTTAATATTTGGGTGGCTCTCCTTCATTCGCAGTGCTTTTAATACACTTGACTGACCTAAGCAGGTAGCCGTAATACCTATAGGCCCCTCCTGTCAACGACAGCTGAAGTGTATGGTTGATAGCGGGCACGCACGATCTGTTTGGTCACACTTTTCATAAATTCGTGGTGTGCAAAAAATAATTTAGGCAGTAGTACAAGTAGAAAGAGCGAGTGGTATTTGTTCAGCTGTTTTCGCTTTCGCTGCATTGAAATAGTTTAGTCTATTGCAGATTAAAATGTATAGTAAAACAGGAAACATTCACTGTATTTTCTGAAGGTTAGTTTTTGTTAAACGTATGCTTATATTAGATGAAGGCAAGGGTTTGTGTATGTCCCTGGGTGCCTGTGCGTTTTCAACTTGCCGCAATAAAGGCAAACCGAGTTTACCTTTCTTTCTACGGACCACTTTGAAAGGCACGCCTCCCTTTTCTTAGCTAATCTGGCGGTGACGGTACTTGCGTAGCTGTGCGCAAAAAGAAAGATTTTTCTGACTGTAACGACGCAAATAAGACATCGAGAGGGCTTCATAAACAAACTTAGGCCCTTCTAAGTTTTTGGCCCCGATAAATACCTTTGTAAGCATCAGCATAGGCGTTCAGAGCCGATGAATTCTAAAGACCAGTGCTAATAGAATTTTCCCTCTTGAATACTTCTTTCAGCAAGACACTAAACGTCCCAAAATTCTCTCAGAATAAATATTTGACCTCTAATCACAAGCTGTAAAACTCATCATCAGGTTGGCCTGTTGCGACACTTGTGATTTGTGTTTCAACCTGATTTTAGTGAACAAGCTGCATAGCAAAAGCACCACATCAGTTTTTTTAGCGTTTTCAAATGTGATGATACAACAATCACCCGCTATTCTTTCCAAGACTAAGCTCATAAGATGGAGGACGGTGGAAGTACGAAAGACCAGGGGAACAACCTTTGTATCGACGGCAAAAAGTTCGAATAAAATCCTGGCACACCGACTAAATATCTTAATCTGAAAGGATAGTGGGTAAATTTGCGCTGCGTAGAAATTGATTCAAAGTACTGTGGAACATAAGACGAGAGCTGATACTTAGCGCCCGGTTAGCCCGATGGCTATTACTAATGCGGGCTCAAATTAGCGCCTTGTGGTGGGCTACTTGCAAGCGGTTGGTAGCACTTGGGATCTGTGACCCTGGAATAACAGCACTTAAGCCATGCTACAAAAAGCAGCACTCAGGCGGATAGCTAAATAGGTTTGCACAAATACAGAAGATATTTTCCCCATCAAGCACTATTGGCAAATCCTGTGAGGCATAGTAACAAACTAAAGTATCCTCCAAGAATAAATGGATGCTGATTGGTGATGTTGATGTTATTCTGCTGGAGCCAGTCACTCCTCTGGAAATAAAGGAGAATGATGACAGTGATAATCAGGCGAAAAGTTTGCGAATTACACAGTAAGGTTTTCCCAATCGCTACGTCGTATGGACTTTTTGAGTGGACTTGTAATTTTCGTGGGTACATGGGGGAAGAAATACTTCGGCATGCTCTGTTCTCTCTCGCGCGATTCAATCTGTTGAAAATAGTTTGTGCCTGTCTCTACTTTTTTGGCACATGAAAAATATGTTCATGTAAAAATTGGGAGCGATAATTGTACGCCTTGATGTACTGAGATAAACTTATAGCTGTTTCACTACCTAAAGAACGTTCAAGGTTTTGTTCGTTTAAGTAATCAGACCGTTTTTATGAAAGCTTGTAAATAAAAAAAATTCAAAAAGGCCTCGTTCATAAGACAAGGATACTTTGGTATTCATAATTTTTCATGTTCTAAATAAAAGGAAATTGTTGCAAAGGTCTTAGGAGTGTTCATCATATAGAAAGGTAAAAACTCCAGGGTGGAAAGGCCCTAATGTATAAAAAAAAACTTTGAGCCAACACTACAGGGCAAACAAATATGCTCAATGACAAAATGCAACGGGGCAGTAATATTAGGAAAAACGTGCAGCCGTGTGGAAATAAACACCACACTAGCAGTATGGTTGTTAGCCACTGATTGAGATACCAAGACAGTGGTTCTAGAATAAAATACTTGTGTATTTCCAGCAAGCTAGGTCATGCAGGCAGTATAGACAAAAACAGATGTAATTGTTTTGAAATATGCTAGAATATTTAAACCGGACGTAGCCCCAAAATATATATCAATTGGCAATCACAAATTTTAGAAAAATGGAAAGGTGTGTTGTAAGAAATTTTCGACAGTGTCTAGCGAAAATTCCTAAATGTCTGTGAAGTTAAGCAGTGTATAAACCAGTCAGAGTTCTGTGCCGTGCCAAGAGCGGGAAGAACATAATACTTGCAAGTATAAAACGTAACTCATCTGTTTTTCTTTCAAAAAGTTCAAGAGGTCAATTAAAATAGATAAAGAAGAAAACATGCAAAAAGTATGTCTAAAAAAAGGGGCGTCGCTCAAGGAATGGTAATAAATACTCGTTCTTTATTTCTCAGGAAATGAATTTCTTCTTTCCTCGCTCCAAAAGCACTAATCAGGCATGTTTTTAAAAAGGTCAGTATAACAATGACTTATCAAATGGTAGATGTTTTGTTGGCTAATTGAAGAGCAGGTTTAATATGAGTAGCACTTTGAACTACTTCTTACGCAGCGGGCGGCATACACAATTATATAACTAGCGGCACCCATCGAACAGCTTTTAGGGCGAAAATTTTATTAAGTACGTACTAGTTGACAATGCGGTGCTTATAGCACACAAAAAGAACAACGAATGCAAGAATAACGAGCTGCACGATTCTTGCTCGACATGATGCCTATTTGTCCAATTTATAAGCTATACACTTTTTACTTCCTTAGTTTGTGTTGCGAATGCCGTTGGCCTGCCAAGATGAAATTATAAATTTTAGTTCAAGGTTGTACAAAGGTAACTTTAACATCGGTGTACACAGGATGAGGTGCACATTTTGTGATTGTTTAGGAAATAATGCATGAGGTGTCCGTTAGCAACATCAATATTTTAAATTGCAGTCTATAACTTATTGCTACGAAAATGAGGATGATCTTTCACATAGCGGTATTGAAGTTTTTGTGATATTTACAGTGGCTGACGAATGTACTTACAGGCGGCCGTCCCACAAAAACATCCGATCAAACGTATAGTCGGTGTTGTTGAGGAGATCTCTTTTGTCTCTCACGCAAACTCCTCGATCCCCGAGGAGAGTCTTATTATAACTTCTCCACCAAAGCCAGTTGGGTTTATTGGTGTTCAAAGACTGTAAAAACATGTTTTTTATAAAGGTGTGAACGGGGCGAAAAGACTGCAACAAAGAATTATTTTTAGTTCGAAAATATTGAGATAACGCCCAGGGTGTCTGGTGCCTATACAGTTTGGCATCTGAATGACCTTTTTGTGAAAGCTCGATTGGGGCTACAAATAATAATGGTCTAGGTATTTTTGTTTTACCAGGAAAGAAGAATTCCTTTTAAAGTTAAGAATAATATCATTTTACGTACTGTATCCCCGTGATTAGAGTCATGCCTTGACGAATAAACGCGCATGTAAAGCTATGTCGCTGATACGGTCAGGTGTAGCGGTAAAAAAGTATGTACAATACATTAAAGTCATTGTGGCCACATTTTTGGGTTCTTTGCATCCCTTTGCATAAGTGTGTCTTTCTGTGTTCTATAATTAAAACAGTGCGGACAAACTGTCGACAGAAGAAATAGCACCACAGTATTTCTTACTCTCAGGAGGTCCTCAACTATGCTTTACAGAGAAGGGAAATACAAATTCTGTGAAAGGCAAGAGAACAAAAAATCCCTAATTGGCTGAAAGACTTTTAGGCAGTTGAAGAAGACGCGCCGTATTTATCGAGGAGTCCTAACAATCGTTCGCGGAAACACCGGTTTAGCGGGCTTGTATCTGGTTTCTGCAAAATACACTATGTAGTTAAAAAAACAGATTACACTACGTGGAAATATTTTGGCAGTTATTGCTATCTTTGTCACTGAGCGACGAACTCTTTTGAGTTGAAAAACGAAGGAATTTTCCGCTTCTTTGAGACAGGAGAACGGTAAGGAGGTAAGTGGCATAAAAATTACAATAGAAGGTCTGAATTACTCCCGCTGCCTTCATCTGTGAACCAAACTAATTTAGGAGCATGAATATTTTTCTACGGGGCCGCTTCCTAGAGCTATGCTTATTGCGAGATCTTACAATTGTACACCAAAAGCAAAACTACGAGTAATAAAGAGAGGTGCCGTTGTAAGAAAAATATTACTATATATAAGTTAAGACGTGTTTATTTTTTCGTAAAGAGTTCTTGCTTCTATACTCGATATAGCCAGTTTTATTACCTCGTACAAGTCTTTAATCGTAGGGTTTTTACCTCCGAGAACGGTGGCTTGAACAAATGCCATAAAAATGCATGTTTTAGTAATCAACATTTCAAAACACTAGCAAAAACGATGCTTTAGCCTGTTTTCTTAACCGGAGGATATCTAGGCAGTGGCATCTTAACTTGTGTCTCTGTAATGAACTAGCGATTTTTTGTTGAGTTATTAAATAGGGCTATCTCTGACGTTGTGCAAGTTTGACGAAACGTTTCCTTATGCAACAGGTGGAGTCGGTAAGAGCGAGCTGAAGAGCTGTTTGAAAGAATACGCAGAATTACATTTCGTTAAGGGTCAGTGTGTTGTGCTTGCGCTAGAAAAAACATATTGTTGGTTTCTATAGAAGTGATTTTATAATAAAATAAAACATGAGCACCTCCTTTTTGTCTTCCGGGGATTCTTAAAGTGGAGTTCAACAAATTGGAATATTTCTCCAGCGGGATTCTGTGTCTTTGTGCGGACGGAAATATATGTACCTATAGGTACTTTTATAAAATACTCTTTCATTATAGTTCGACATAAACTTTATGCCAGATGAACCTTTCTCAATAGCCAGAATGGAAGCCGCCATGCGCAACATCACAAGAAACACCACCCCAGCAAAATACAAAATTCCGAACAAGCTACTTCGCAACCACTACCCAATAGCCCTTGAAAACCTACTACAGGACATTAACAATTAATGGACCTTCGGCTCTCTACCGTCGCAATGAAAACATGCAGATATAACGCTCATACATAACCCGGAAAGGCTTTTGAAAAAAAAAATAACGACCCATCTCCCTAGCACCTTGTGTAAGAAAACTCAAAGAACACATTGTCTCGAATAGACTTTCACCGCATATTGAGGATGATGGTTACTTCCCGGATACCATGTACAGATTTCGGTCACATCTCTCACCCCAAGATGCTCTACTTAAACTAAAAGAAGATATCTTCGAGAAACGTACAAATCACCAAAACGTCTCGATTCTGGCTCTAGACATCAAAGGAGCATTTGACAACATCACTTATCAAGAAATCCTCCAAGGTCTTGCCTCCACTAACTGCTGCTAACGTCTCTACGACTACATTGCTTCGTTCGTAACCGGCCCGGCCTCTTCACTTCGAGTCAACAGTGCCCCAGAATCCGCATCCTATGCCTCTGGGCTTATTTTGCGGCGGGCAGGTTTTTCTCAACCGGGCTCGTTCCTGCTTCGCCATAACAGCCGATGTCGCCGCAAGGTGGCCGGAACGGTACATTAACTTTGTACCACCGAGCAACAAATGCCAGCAAGGCAGCAACATACCGCCGGGAGGTTCTTCAATGTCAACCTCGGCTGGAAACCTCTTCTGTAGACCCCGCAGGACTTCAACAGACCGGATCTGCCCCCAGTTCCCCCGCTTCTCTCTTGAACCCCCTTGTGCTCTGCTACGCATGCCATGGGACATCCAAACCTTAACTTCCCCACTTCGTCTGGACTTGCCGGTTCTCGCCGTACTTCGCGCCCAACACGGCCCGGCGTGGGTTCACTCATACGAAAAGTTGATTCGGCCCTTTTGGCGTGTCAAGGATACCTTCACAACACTCTGGAGCTTCGTCTGTGCGGTCTCGATGGTTGGATATTATTAGTGTCCTTCCTACAATCGCCCTTCCCCTGCAGCATCTGGCATTCTTTTGTTAATGACGCTTGCTTTATTCCCTCCTTTATTCCTGAGCAATCACACTGCAACAGTGAAAATCGGGCACCCCCGTTCCGACACTTTCCAAACTAAAGGAATCCAAGGGAACCCCACAAGGCTCAGTGATTTCTCCCCTACTGTTTAACATCGGCATGAAAGACCTACCACTTTTGTTGACAACTATCCGCAACCTGCGACACAGCCTATACGCCGATCTCACACTGTACTCCTACGGGCTCCATAGGTGGCCAACATGACGCCCTCCATAGTGCCATCCAAGTAGCACAACAATACCTAAAGGCCCAGGGGCTGCAGTGTGCCCCTGAAACATCCGCCTTCCCTACAATGTGTAAAAGAACACCTAAACAGCGCGGCAACTCTACCGGATCGTGAACTGAGCAATAATAATCAACCCGTTTCTAACGCCCCCCAACTCCGAATTCTCGGACTCACTATTGCGGAAGACCGGAAGGGTGCCCAAACAATCCTACCACTGCAACGTACTCTTTTAGAGCAATTGCACTGTATCCACCGAATTTCTCATTGAAAAATTGGAGTCATGAATCAGATATTCTGGGCATAATCCAAGCCATCCTTATCAGATGGATTGCATACAGTGCTCCGTATCTAGCCCTAAAACGCACCTAGTAAAACAAACTGAACATAGTGATACGGCACGCCTACAAAACCCCACTAGGATTGCCTCCTAAAATGGCAACAAACAAGTTACTACAACTGGGCGTCAACAATACGGGGAAAGAAATCCAATAATCGCCTCGAACGTCTCAGTTCAAACTGCTCGAACTCACCACCACGGCAAAAGGAACGGTTCGCCGGCTAGGGTATTCGACCTCACGACAGCAAGACCAGAAGACACGCAATCCTGGGCCCATTTGACAATGCATTAGAGTGGCTCCAATCCCACGTAACATGCGCCCGACCCATAACAAGGCACGGGGAGAGCAAGGGCACGAGTAACCTATGTGGAGTATGATCACCTCCCCTTCACTAGCTATGAAGCGCCTGTCTTGCATACCTCCGAAAATCGGCCCATGCTGCCAGTGTGACCGACACCAACGGAACACAAATAGCCGTAGTCACGGCCATTACAAAATCGGTAGAAACAGCTGTATAATTTGCTATCCCCCTAGAGGCCACCAGTAGCGAAGACTGCACAGTTATACTGACAAACTCCCAAGATGCATGACACAATTGCCTAATCCCTACCAGCATTGACTTTTGCCAAGTAAATGCCTCCCTTCGCTTTACCGCTCACGTCTCATGTTGTTCCTCTTGCGTCGCGCTCCTCCCAAGGTAAAGACATTAAAGGTTTGCTTAAATCATTTTAAATTTCCCGCGTTCGACTGCTCCAAACCGGGTGTCTCGAAGCGAACGCTGCCGTACGGCGAATACGCGCGTTAATCGAGGCACCCTACTTCAACCTTTATAGAACCGCGTTTCCCTACTCCACGTGCGTTGCAAGCAGAACGTGGAAGCTATCTAGTGGAACATTGCGTAACTGTTGCCGGTTGATTTCTTAAAATGGCGCCAGAAGCTATAGTGGCGCTGGCGACAGCAGGCGACGGCGGAGTAAATTCTTTTTCTGCAGTTGATGAAGTATTTAATTTCGCAAAAGTCAAGCATGTTTGAATTTTTATAAAGGAACACTGCAAATATCACTTCTGTATTGATTTGTTGTCTTATATTTACGTAATGTCTTGTTCTTCTTCAACAATGTTGACAAGTATGAACATTACACCGGACCAAGACGGGTAGATTTAGCTGTGACTATATAAGACTATTGCGCAGGCATTGTTTTGCTTTGGCCGGGTGGCTGAATCGAGTCACAGACAGACAGACGGACAGACATACAGACACACAGACATACAGACAGACCAAAATTTCTGGGTTTAAGTAGCCCAAGAAAGACTATCGTCTTAAAAAAAATTAAACGGCTTCGAGAACTATGGATTGTCTGGTCAGCTGGTCACGGAACCTTCAGAGGAACTGACTCGGCACACGCCGCTGCGCGCGCCCATACACACCGGGTTATTTCCCAATTTGGGGCTAACCTACAAGATGACGACATCCTCAAGCCTACGCCCCTGCGAAATTACGCCGACATACTCGCCCACTACCTGCGCCGGCAACAAAAACACCCAGCACCCCACCAACACCTATACAGAAACGAAGCTACAATATTCCGACGACTACAAATGAACAGTTGCCACACAATAGCGTACTCCATCCAATGTACCCCACCTTCAAAACAGCATTTTAGACAGTACGTCGATCTAGCCCGGTCATGGCCGAAGCTTCTGCGTTCTGGACGCAGCCCGAGCGAATTCCAGATATTGGCTGGCGAATACTTCACTGGTTCCACTCTTTTTAGAGTGTTAATTCAAGTGACGTCACATGCGCAATTGTTGCAGGTGTAGTTTAAAGCTTTGCTTTCCAACCACCTTCAGAATGTGGATAGGAGCCAATTTTTTCATTTCTACAAGGTAGGGACTAAATCATGTCTTCTTCTGTCACATTTTTTCTCACCTGATAGTTTTTCTAGAGTAATGCCTGCGTTACACAGAACTTTCGAATGACAGTTGAACGCACACCTAAATGTTCGCCGTATGTATTTACAACGGTGTACTCGATAGACAACTGGTTCAAAAGCATTTGAAAATCATTTAAGACTGCCGTGTAGCACAGGTATAACACAAAAATTCTGGGCCAATCCCGCAAAGTGGGTATGCATCATTTGACTTGCCTGACGCCCAACGACATTAGATGGACGGCATCCTAGGCTTGTTGAGTTCTTCTAATCTAAATGTAGTCACTGTACGCCAAACAGCGGGTGCGGATTCAAGCCATAGATCCCCAACCCCAACCTTAGGTATACGGAATGAACAGCCGAGAGTGGCTATGGTGGTGCGTACTTTAAAGATCGTGCGTACCTTAAGGAGCAATACCGTAGTCTGTGAATGCTTTTCTGGTCAGAAAACGGCGGCCGCATTTTCATACAGGGACAAATGTTCCCCCCGCCCAACCGCTGTCAGCGTTGGCCGCTCCGTGCCCACGCCACCAACGCGCATAGCGCACCGCCCAAGATGCTGCCCGTGCGAGACAGTTGATAGCGCAAAGTACTACCAAAAACTTTATTAATAGAAAGTTGGCACAAGCGCTCTGGCGGGGGGGGCGGGGGGATGAAGGGTGCAGGGGAAAGTAAAAAACCTCTGACATTCACGTGGTCACATAAAAGTGTGCTTGTTCATGTTCAAAGTCACTCAGCACTGCGAGGTTTCACTTGGATTCTCGTACAGTAGGTGCAGCAATCAATTCGGTTCAAATAATGATTACAGAAGTATGTACAGACTGTTGGCTAAGGTGTATTTGGTGATCTGTTCAAGAAATGAAGGCTCTATTCTTACTCGCTGCCGGTGTGCTGCCTCCTACGCGGGTGCGGGCCCATCGCTTATGAGTCGCGGATGGCCATCGCTGAAATAACAGCATGTTTAAAGTAAATAGAATAAGCTCGGTGTGGAAGGGGTGTAGCAGTACGGGAAACGGTGCGGGACGGATCTTGCGGGTGCTGTCCATTTATGCACGGTATGACGGGTTGGGAACGAGTTGGCATGGATTTTGTTGGCCATGATTTCGCCCGAAGAGTGAAGGTTTTTAGCGGACTAAGAATGCCGATCGGGGTGGGATATCTACTGCGTTGGGTACTTCGAATCTTCAATTTCCGTATTTTTTTGTCCAGTTTGGCTGAACGGAGAGGAACGGTGAGGTGCTGGTAGCCATGGGAGGTGTGTGGAGCCACTCCCTTGCAGCAGTGTGTACCGAGCGGTGAACTTGCGCTCTGATGGTATGCCCAGTTGTCCAGACAACGCGGAGGGTGGAACGTTCCGTTTCGAGATCCGGGATCCTGAGGAGGATGTTCGTGTCTGTGTTATTCAGCGAGAACGCACGATTCAATTCTCGAAGGGGTACGAGGAAATCGGTTATGACGCGGAAATATCTGAGCATGATGGCGCCAGAATGATTGCGGATGATTTGGATAGCCCGTAGAATACAGAAGAGTTCGCCGACTTCAGCTACTTCATACGTTTTGGCGATGTGTCGTGATCCATTCAAAAATGGCAGTCCCGGAAGGTCTATGCTATGTCCTCTTCAGTTCATTTAGGAGCAGCATCTGTGAAGTGTCCACTTCGTCATCTACCTTGTCAGCCACTTAGGTTCGGACATATTGTTCGTGGGCCGCTGTTTGACGTCGAGAGATTGGAAGGCGGTGGGGGCACTATACCAATGGCGCTCCCATGGGGGCATGGTAGCTGGAAATCTGGCAGAGTCAAACTTGCTATTCAAGTTGTCCCATGAGCACACAATCTGGCCTTAAGGGGATTCTTCCAAATGATGTTGAAATCGCAATTTGGTCTCTTCAAGGGCGGCTTCAATTGGAAGAAGTGGTACAGCATGCATAAGGGTATTGACGGCAGGGAATTTGGGGAGGCCACTAATCGTGCGAAGAAGGAGTCTATTCATTGTGTGGAGGGGCTTCAGGTGAGATGGCCGCAAGTCGCACACAGGAAAGCCACAGGCAAAGCGTCAATGTGCATTCGGGCGGCCGAAAATAGTATTCGCTTGCTGACGTGCTCCCCCATACTTGCTATAAAAATTGGTGACGGAATGCATCAGGAAGGCCAAGAAGAGGAATGGTGCGTTTACGCGAATTGAGTTGGGTATCTGTTATGAGTGACGAAATAGCCTTGTCCTGGTTTGTGCCGTTTCTGCCACTAACACTAAGAAGTTCGATTTCATGCGGGGACAATTGCAATTGCAGCTGGGACATGGACCATTCGAGGCTTCATACAGCAGCCTGGAGCTCTGTCTGCATATAGTCCTTAGAGTGGTAATCGTTGGATTCAGTTCATATCACAATATCATCGGCATGAAGGAAATCCCGCAGCAGTGACTTGTTCAAGCGTGCGTGCTACAGGTTAAGGGCCAAATTGAACGTGACGGGTGCGACGATGGAACCTTGTTGAATGCCTCGGTCGAGATAGAAAAGGGACGTTTAGCATTTCGCTGGGTTAAGACAGATGGGTCTGTGCTGGAGGAAACTTCTTATCCAGCATTGGGCTTTCTGGCTTGGGAAAGCAAGTTACAGTTCCTGCAATATACCTGCTTGAATGACATTGTCGAATTCCTTATGCATGTCCAGTGGAAGGATATAATCAGCGAAAGCCGTTCGAGCGGTCCTAATAATGACGCGGTGAAGAAGCCACAGGTAGTTGTGGGTGCAGAGATGAGGCCGCAACCCCGAGCGGGTGGGATGAAACCAACTGCAGTGCTCGAGATTGTGCACTAGCCTGTTGTTGATCAGGCGTTCGATGAGTTTACTTATGACAGCAGTAAAAGCTATAGGACGTAGATTTTGAGGATTGGTGAGATCTTTGCCTGGCTTAGGGATGGGGTTAATGGTAGTCAGCAAAAGTACGTCCGAGACTATTCTCTACTTCTTTCTATCACGCATGTTTACCTTGACACAAAATGAAGTTGCTGCATCGCACGTGGAAAAGTTTTCATCGCTTTCCTTACAGGATATCAACGCTTCGATGAAGCCAGTCGTGTCTACGCAGCAATTAGGAATGTGCGTGTTGTGCATCCGTTTTCATCTCATGTAAGGCATCGTCAGATTGTGTTTTCTTTAAGCGAAAATTATTCACTTGGGTTTGTGACACTGGCGAGGCCACAGGTTTAGAAACTCGCCAATACGAGCAGAGCAGCGAGTCCTGTGGTGAGGGTAGGGGCCAGCGCAACAAACGCGACAAAGAGACGATACAAACAAATGCGCTTACCGAAAGGCATCTTCTTGTCTCGTTTCTTCTTCGCCCCATTTATTGCGCGGCCCTCTACCCTCCCAGTTATGTACTAACCGGCTCAAGCTTCAGCTCTTCTGAGATTCCTGCGGCTAGGCCGATCGCGAGAGCTATTTGCAATCCGGCCGTCTACGCCACCAGTGTTTCAAAAGTAAAGCTAAAGGTTTCCCGTGTCTCCAGTTTAACTGAATTTAACTTCAGTCCTGTGCGCTTATCGCATAGAGCTTCCGCAAAATTTCAATATGCGAGCAATGATGCTTTTTCGCGTGAATACACCCTCATCTCTAGGATTTCAACCCAGCTTAACTTCGAGTTTGCAGTTACCTTGTTGTAATTTTCATGAACATTAAACACAGTGATGTTTCACAGGCACTGCACTTGCAAAAGTGCGTCTAATGTAATATTGTGCAGACATCAAGTTCATTCCGCAAGCTACAACTTCCAAATGCGTTGCCAGCCCGGAATTGTTGCACCTTCTGGGGCAAATCCCACTACCACTTCGATGTTGCATGTTGCCCTACCACATCGACGTTGGTCTACCACTTCGATGTTGCAGGGCGTGTTGCTATGGCCGACTATACTCGCAAGGCGTAGTGCAATGAGGGCAGTCTCGGGACCATTTGATCTACTGAAACGAAGCCGTATTTGAACGTCTCTGACATACAAAATTAAGCAATTTTATGCGCATGATCGTGCTTCTCCGCCCCCCCCCTTCCGACCCCCCCCCCCGATTTATTCAGTACGCTACTTAGCATGGTTCAAAATACTCCAAATACTGCCTAGGTAAGGAAACAGTAATGCCACGAAGGGAGTATTTAAATACCTATTATCAAGTACTCAAGAACCATGGAGTGTTCCTAAAACAATACGGTTTATTGCTGAAGAGTTGTTTTGTGGAGTAAGCTATAAAAGCACAAGCAGCAGACAGCTCAGCTATGTCACGTAGTCTAGAACAACTTAGGGATCCGAAAGCAATAAAGTTTATTGGAGGTATCTTTAGTTCCGAATTAAGCTAGAAAAGCAGAAAGGCGAAGAAGCAGTCAGCAAAGTGACTTCCAGAGACGATCGTTGTATTCAATACCGCGAAATTCTCTCTGCAATCTCTCGTGTGGGAATGCGTTTCTTTCCAGAGACATTCGTACACCCCGAGAACAATTTCAATGAGATAATAAGCCATGGTTAGTGACGACAAGGCTACAATTTCTCCGTATCAAACAAGACTGGAGGACGTCGCCTACAACAGAAGCCTTAAAGTAGCGCTCTGCTCGAAACACAAGATATGTCTGCACGAAGCGGTCAAGGACTAGTAACAAAACGAGCGTCTGTGGCGTAACAATGTTTTTTTCGCCGACATGGAGATGTTGTGAATGAAAAGAAAATGGCAGCATCTCCACTCCGTAGATAATGGTGGGGGGGGGGGGCGGAGCACGCGGACTCGAAATGACATCCAAGTTGCGCCCTGAGTGACATCTGTTTAGCGCCACAACCGTCATTAAATTTGAGCCGTGACTTGCACCTTGATTATTCCCTAACAGAAACTGCAACTGACGGCTCAAATTGAATTTCGCTTGATTTTCGCTTGATGGTCGTGTGCGCACGGAGGACGCGGAGGGACATTGGGAGGTCCTAAGGTAATCCGCACCTTTACAGACAAGGGAGTAAGCTGTTTGACTCTGGGGTCCTAACTTACGGACGTAATAATTAATGGTAAAGCCGACTGACACTAACTCTGTCTGGTCTACCAGACACAGGCTCCAAGGCTCCATGCTTCGGCGACGCAGCGCGAAGGTACCGTCGGTCCCCCACTGTTCTCGTAGTGCCGCCCACGCGGCGGCTTCGGCGACATAGCATTCTATAGTGTTACGGTGGGGTTTCGTGACCAAAAAATCATTGAAGGACTATGATAAAACATACTCGTTACGTAGGATTGGGCAACGAACAAATCCCCCACGAAAATGCTTCGCATACAAGTCCGTCGTTAGACGGAGGGGTGCATGAGTTTATGTTGGATTTCTTGAAAACACGTTCATGTAGGGTTAAGGTAAAATGTCCAACCTCGCTAATTCACCTGTTTTGGAACAGACCTGTCTTTTAGCCGACGTCAAATGGAAAATTGGAGCTGTGGCGTAATCCTAAACTATGGGATTTCCTAATTCTCCTCTTTCGGCATTTGACGTGATGAAGAAATGCCGATATTCGCCGCACTATGTCATACTTTTCTTTTGTAAAATTCCTAAATATTCGTAGGGCCAGAACTGAGACAATATATACAAAGCGATACTAACTTCCAATATTAAGTGCTACACTTTTTAAAAGGTATTAAGAATAATGAATACATTGCAGTTTTTACGGACATGGGTTGCATGGCCTAATTGCAACTGCAGAATACCTACACTAAAAATAGTTTGGAATCGTGGAATTCTATCATAGCGACTCTTTCATGGGAATAAAACGAGTTTTGGGGGCCTGTGGACTACTCCTGCACGAATGAAAGAATCTCCACACTTGACTAGGTGAACCTCTGGACAAAAAATGAGTTTTATGTCAGGATACAGTCTTTTATGCTGATTACATTTTCGGCTAAATCAAAAACTTGTTTCTGGTTTCTCAGAAAACAAATGAGATTTTCCCGTTGAGGATCAGTGGCGTGTGCGTTATTACGTGGCAGTTGTGTACGAGACAACGAAATATATATGCAAAAATTGTTTTCTTGCTGGTAGACCCTGCAGAATGTTTTTGTTTGTGAGGTACAGTTCTGGAGCTCACGACATCTGTTTGAGATTCAACGGCTCTGTTGAACTAGCAAGAATAAACAGCGAGATAAATAAGTTGTTCAGGCTGTTATTGCTTTATTTTACGTTAGGCACCATCTATAGAAAACTTTATGTTGGTGTTTCGGGCAAAGTGATCGGTAAACTTGCATACACTTGTTGGGTGTGCCAAAAGCTGCCTTAGTCCACACACGTATTTCACACTGTGACATTCCTGTAAACAAAAGGAAATGGTTTTGTAAATATGTAGAGTACTCAGACCTTCATAGGGGAGTTTTATCACAAAAATACCTGTCTTAACAGCTAATTCACAAAACTTTACTTTCATGATGATTTGTCTTCAAATGACAATAATGAGATAGTGCGCCATATCTACCGAAAGAAGCAGCCGCTACGCACGACTATCGTTGAACTAAAAGCAAATAATTCAGCCCTTCCGGCACAAAACATTGAAGTTGGGATCTCCAAAATTGGCTAGTCAAAAAAAAGGTCAACTCACCGAAAACGATGCTAAACAACAACTACGAGTACATGCCTCGGCTTTGACTCCTTAGAGAGACGTAAAGGTAGAAAGCAGATATCCTTTGTTAGCTTTTTAAAACAAAACACTGTTAGTTATCTAGTTAAAAAGGCGTAAAAGGGAACCAACGACACTCTTAGCCTCACTCAGAAATATATGCAGAGGGTATACAAACAGCTCCAATTGTGTTAAAAGTTTTGTATTTTTAGATATTGCTGGCGCAAGCCTACATTTAAACCACTGCGCATCCTCCTAACGAGGAGATAATGAAAACGTGTCCAAAAACTCAACGCAAATGACGTTCATAATCTCAATCTAACGACAAATAAATGAGGAGATTCTTCTGGTTTTACGTTGCTTAGGTTCTAATGGGGAGAATACCAGTTCATATGTTGACGATTTGTACTTACCATCCTGGTGGAGGGAGAAAACTGCGCAGCGTTCTGCCTGACTCGCGAACAGAAGCATGTACCGTTTCCCGTTTCCCCTTCCTGCAGCAAATTGGGATGTCAATGTAGATTTATGTGCAAAGAAGGCTGGGTGGTTAGTTATGTGCGAAGAAAATAAATGAAAAGAATTTGTGCGTGCACGAACACTTTCACAAAAGTATCACCCACAAAAATGTGACTATACACCGTCCCCCTCGGCAGAGTATTTAGTTCCACACCGTGGTGAACAAAATGTTCCAACATTTGTCCGGTGATACAATGACAAACGTTTGACTGCGAAGTCCTTCAACAGAACGTTCTTTGAAGTCAATTTAAGAGTAGAAGAACTTTTGGAAACTTTGTTTTCTGTAAATGCCTTACGTTTTGGATGCAACATTGGTCGGCCACCTCCAGCGCATCGAGAGTTGCGTCTTCTCCGAGGTGTTCGCTTTAGGAGTGTGCAGGAAGATAACTAAAAAGCGACCGCTTACGCAGTAACTACTGGGAAAGTGCCTAATCTGTGAGTCGTTGTATTTCACGTAGCAATGTGGCTGACGCCGTTGTTAATGTAAATACACCTCCAGGGCTAGCATACACAGGAATCATGAATGAATGTTTCATATTAACATATTTTTGCTATTGTAAGCACACCATGGCTTTAAGCACCATGCCCTACTTTAGGGAAAAAATTGGATACAGCATTTGCATGCGAATCTAAGCCACCAGTTTTGTAAGCAATAATCGCAAGGTAGATTTCCGACGCGTGGGAACGGCCCCAAGTTGACGTTGTGGCCAAGTCAATCATGATGTTTTCAGTTAAAAGCGACTCCTCAGAACAGAAGACGTCCTGCTGGAGATAGTGAGAGCGGCGGCCGAAGTGGCACGGTGTCTCTATTTTAGTGAGGGTGACTGAGTATCCTACGTAAGAAGTGGGGTGACTGTCTCTACCCATTTCTCTATGATTTGTCCGCCAAATGCAACATTATTTTTTGCCTTGTTTCGTCGTGATGAGGGTCGCGAAAAAAAAAGTGGCGGAAGATGTAGAGGTAATCTACATTTTAGAATCTAAGCACCCCCTCCCCTTACTTTGGGCATCGCTGTTATAAAAAAAGGGGGGGGATTAGGAATTGAGTAAATACGGTATCTTGTCACCAAACTTTCTAGTGTAATGACGGTACTGTCCAGTTTTACAGTTTGCACTGCAGTGCGACAACGCTTACAGCCACTGAACCTGTACACTGCACGGCTTACCACGACAGGCTATTCCGTAGGTTGTGAGGATCCCAATACCGTGTCGTGGTCTTTTTCATATCATTCATCGCTTGGAAAATAATAGTCTGGCCAATATGCAGCTACCAATTGTTATCGTTCCGATGTCAGAACAGTTCGCGTTTGGTGGGAAATGTGACAACTGAGAATCGCAAAGTTGTTTCAGAGAACATAACCCTAAAACTAACCAATTCTGCTTTTCTTCCCGGGTTTTCTGATAATATCAATATTCCACACACATTTATGCGATATTTTTTCTTCTAAGGTGTTCTAACCGGTCGCTGTGACTACAGTTTACCCTGGTATAAGCAATATGCTTTTTAAACCCGACCTGATACCCGAATACACTGTTTCCGGCAACACTGTAATTGCGTTTAACTTTTTTAAAGCCGTTGTTATCCGCGTACCCATGGAACTATCTTCCTTTTCAAACATAGCAGCCTTGCTGCACAGGCACACCTTCATCGTTGTCTGATACACTGTAAAACGATGACTTAGACCCGCGGGATGATCCTGGAATCACTCTCCCCTGCTTGAAGACATTTTGGAACTCCCAACGATCTTTTGGAGCAAGCGAAACCTCGTTCGCACCAGGCTGACCCTGGTTCTCACACACAACTCTGGAAAAGCCGTAGCTCATGTTCCTTGCGGAATCCTGTGTATACAACAGAAATGTCCGTCGCATGCTCAAACGCGATGTTACTCATGACTGTACAACCTTGTCTTGTGTTTGTTCACTATTTTTCTGCCTTTTAATTTTATTTTCAGATAAAACGAATAAGATCATGCATGTTCCTCGGAAAAACAATCTTTGCTCCGCTCATGGGGAACTCACAGTACCAGAGTAGCATACTGAATCACTTACTTGGGTTCTTGAACGTCGTAAGCGTTGGACCAAATTCACCCCATTTTGCTGCAGCCAGAAATCCAAAAATGCGTTCACCGTGTCTGTAGAAATATAATAATGATTGTCAGTGATCTTGTGAATAATATACCAGTGATCCCGTGACGATGGTCTGAACGGACCCCTGAATTATCTTTCTAAAAATGTAATGATTTTGGGATTTTTCTTGGCTCCTCTTTCTAGAGATCCTGATGTTATTGCTTGAGGGGGCAAGTAATAGCTCACATCTATGTGATATCTTCACTACTGTAACTTGAAAATTTCAATGAACGTATCTTTACGTAATGTCTACGAATTCTTGAATCGCGTCCTATTCTTTCCGCTTCAGCATGATGCACTGTATATAATATCTCAGCCGCTGCTGTCTCCAATATTGAGAACTTCACTGCGCGAAATCTTAAACACGAGCTCCGCGTGACATGAGCGTCCGAGAAAAAAGTCTACCAACCACGTATGCGTTGCGGCCGCGGGTTTCTGACGTGGCACATGGTATCAATCGTGATAGTGAAATGATATTTTAGAGCTTTTTTTTTCAGAAAATGAACTACCTCTAAATTCTCTCTGCGCTGTTTCGATTATTCTGAAGTACCTGCACTAGTCCTTAAATAAGTGAACGATTCTTTCCAAGGGTTAGCGTTAATAACTTCGGCTCCATGGCCTCCAAAACTATCCCCGCCTAAACATTGACAATTTTATGTCCATGAGTCGGTTTTATGTCAGTGCTCTATCTACAAAAACAAGGGATAGGCAGTTCTTGAAAAGCTCGAAGTATTTTGTTGACGAGAGGGGAGAATGTAAACTAATATCAAGACCATTTCTACGCACCTTGACGGAAATTTTCGCGCTAAGGGTTTGTATTGGTAGATGCTTAACTCATGATTTTATGAATTCTGCATGTATCAAAGGTTGTCCGCGTGATCAGCGATGTGTAACTATAAGAGCTTTAACATTGGGTTTCCAGTTTACATTTTTTGTCGCCAGAGAACGGGTGATAATAATTTATGCGGGCCAAAGTGTGCTTTCAGGAAGAAAAAGAGTGCTGTATGTGCCACCATACCTCTAAAAAAGTATTTATTACGATGATTCCACGCATTGAAAAATTGTGAAAATAGGATAACTGACAACTGCTAGCGAAGTGCCTATAAAAATCATGGGCACACCACGTTTACTACAGTGTATAGTAAAAGGGCACCGCCTTGTTGCTACTAATTTTTTCTCAGACATTCTGTCCTCTTTTCCAGGGAACATAATAAAGAAGGCGCAGTATTCGAGCGTTGTGGCCAGCACGACAGCAGAGACACGCATAGGTGCGCACAGTGGCAGTTCCATACGTGTACTGACTGTCCCAGGGCCTTACGAAAACCGCTATAAAATATGGTATCACCGCCGTTTTTTCTGCGCCAGGACGGGTTTTCCGAGTATGTACAAAAACAGAACACAGCAGGTTACCAGAAGCACGTGACGCGGTTCATCGAATGCAAGGTTACCGTCTTTTACAAGATACGATATACTTCAAAATTCATTATATAAATCGGGCAAATGCACGGTCAAACAAACAGGGTTGTGCGAAAATGTCAGAAAAAGAGAGCACAACGCAGCACTAAAATCAGTTCCAGTCTCCAAACATTTGTTAGTCACTACCATCGCTACACGAGTACACCAGGGTTTTAAGGCACAATCGCCTTGTGCGGCTTGAAGGGGCAGATAGAAAGAGAATGACGTTCAAACCATATTAAATAAAAACTGAGGGTGAGAATCGCACAAGCACCATTTCACTGGCACTTTCAGAAATGCCCTTGATTTACACAAGTATTGTGTATAGTAATGCGACGTGCAGAGAAATTTGATTTTGGCTTCCAATTTTACGGGTTTATGTTATGTTTTGTTATATTTTAGTAGACGTCTCGCGTCTGTTCCATCCACGTTCTACTCAGGCATTCTCGTCTCTTTTGCCTGAAGAAATGTATGCACGATTCTGCGATAGCGTTCTTGACTGTTTTCGAGTTCTCCATTGCGTACTTCAGGAGCGGCCTATCGACCGAGGCTTCAACCATCATCAAACATGAAGATCAGAAAAACGTAACGTAAGGTCAAGAAAGTGCAGAATTTTGCCTTTAGGAAGCTCGGAGTTGAAGTTCAGAAAAAAACCGCACTCGTTAAAATTTTTCAGGATCTCAACGCGCACTGTGTGGGGATCTTGCATCTCAGGCAGGTCTAAATAATCATCAACATATCAGAAGACACGTTTATGAATCCTATGAAGATACCTCTCTAATAAGCGGTCCACTCTCCTATAGAAGATTGCACAGAGTGGGAGAGCTAACCTCGGGCGCATGCAGACTGCCGAGTTCTGCAAATAAAGTAGATTCTGCCACCCCACAGACGTTGATCCGAGGTAGGACCGAAGTTTCAAAAACTTCCCACCTACACGCCACGTTGAGAAGAAAATAAAGCAATAAAGAGGTGAAATATAGCATATCCCTGGAAAGTTCTTTGGAACTTTTGTCCTCCTTCCTTGGGTGAACCTTTGCAAGTTGGCATATTGAACTTTACGTGCAGAACTCCGGAGTTTGCCTAGGATTGAGAGTAGATGCCACACTTTGTGAAATCTTCTTAATCAGAATGGATAGCTTATTAGAGAAGCATCTTCATGGGATTCAAACAGATGTGTTCTGATACATTGATGATTATACAATTTTGTCAGAGATAAATGATTACAATAGCATGTGCTTTAATATACTGAAACATTTTAAAGGATTGGTGCTTTAGACTGGTATGAAGGATTACAACAGCATGTGCTTTGATATACTGAAGGCTTTTAATGATTGCTGCTTTAGACTGGTTTACCGTCTAACTTGTTACGAATAACGACTTGCAGTTTTTTAACGTGAGGTTACGTTTTTCTGTTCTCCATGTCTGTTTGGTGGTTCTAGCCCAAGTGGACTAAGGGGCTCCTAAAGTACGCAACGGCTCATTGAAAACCGTCAAGAATAGCATCACGCAACTGTGAATCATGACTGCCATTTCTGAATTGTGTCCCCATTTTCTCAACCTCAGCCAGGCACAACAGGCCAGAAGGTTGAAAGCCGCTGGGTTTCCTGACAATCTGTTTCGAGCATTTGTTATAAAATTGTGAAATGGGTGAATAATGGGTTACTGTTCCTATCCTTACGAGATAAGGCTGAAATAAGAAAAGGAAAGATTGGAATGTCACCGTACACGCATAGAATTTCACACTATTTGAAAAGAATGGCGAAACGCTTTAAAGCTGATGCTTGTTTAGCGCCCCCGGTAATATTTCCCGTGTTTGCTTGGCTGTCGAAAGAAAGGCTCCGTCATGCTCAGTGTTTGGCCGTTGTCATATTATACATATTCACAAGTATCTCACCTGCCGCGTGGTAGTGGAGTATAAGATATCTTTGAAATGCAAGCGTGCGTATCTCGGTCAAACGGGAGGCTGTTTAAACGGTTAAACGGGAGGCTCATTAAACCTCCGCGGGAGCCTGAATCAGCTCCGCAAACCGATAATTCACATATATACGCGCATTGCTTGTCGTTTGGATGTCATACTCTGTCTGATAAAACTTCAGTATTATTTTGACACCCAGACCAATAGGCACATGAAAGGTGGAGGCCGCTTCGTTGCGAAAATGGTTGACAAGTGTATCGGTTCGTCTCCCGTATCTGTGTCTAACATTGAAGTGGTGATGTCACTTAAAAGATGGTTGCGCTAGTGCTTGGCCCAAGTCAGGCCGCATCTTGTTTTCTGGGTTATCTCTTTTCTTCGTGTACATAATTTCGTGCTTTTCAATGACAACTCTTTTTGATGGCAGAACTCCGCCCTGTTGTGCTGGTTCCTCGAGTGGCCATTGTTTCTGTTAGCCCTCCGTTTCACCATGCGCTCTAATCGGCTCGCTCAGCTTCCTTTGTTTCTCCACCACAGACAGGAAGTACCCAACCCGGTACTGCACAGTCACTTTTATCCGGACCTCCACAGCGATAGGTATCGAAATGCAAAGGAATAGCTGACAAGAAAACTGGGCCAGCTCTGCTATTATCATCAGAGAGCGGACAAGAATAATGATAACTACACCAGAGCAGTGGAACACAGACTCCTTAGCTCAGACGTGAAGTCTCAGATTACGGCTTTCCGGACGGCCGGCGCCGCCGTCAAAGAGCAAGGGCTCCTTGTCGACGGCTGAAGAGGTAGAGATGGGACTCCCCGCCTTCCATGCGCTTGACCCAATCAGGGGCTAACGACAACGTTTTAACGCAAAGCTTTTTACCTCTACCCACCAAGGTTCTTTCGCGACCGTTGGTGTCAGCAGAAAACTCGCGGGAACAAATAAAATAAGTTGCTGGCACTGCAGGAATCGAACCTGGCGCTAATCCAGTAACGCAGCGAGAGCCCGTTATCTTACCGATTGAGCTAAGAGCCCACGTGGAGACAGGGAGGACAGGTGATGCACTCACCAAGCACATCGGTGGCTTTACCCCCTGCATTATCGCTGCATTCCACGTGATAGCGTCACGAGACCTCTCGCACTACTGTGCCCTCCGGCCACGGCACGTGTAGCGACCGTGTGCGCGCCTTGGGCATGCGCTAGGAATTACAGAAATAAAGGAGCTCACACCAACGCTTGATATCTCACTTCTGAACGCTAATGTGCTAAAGACTGTGGCCTCCTTGTTCTCCTAAAAAATCAGAGGTCCTTGCCGTCCGCCTTCATTCCAAACGACACATCAAGGGACACATTAAAATATTCCTCAATGGTCAGGCCATCATTCCAAGTCCCAGCATCAAGATCCTGGGCCTAGATCTCCACACCAAGAGTGACGTATCCTTGCAGCGCCTCAAACACAGCATCTATAAAACCATACACCACATGAGGCGAGTTGCCACCTAGAAGCGAGGCCTCAAGGAAGCCGATACCTTTAGATTATTTTGAGATTTTGTCCTCTCGAGAATCACTTACGTCACTCCACTGTCTTGCTTCTTGGCAAGGAGGACATAAAGATGTTTGATATAATGACCAGAAATGCGGTAGGACAGGCCATTGGCCTTCCCATATGTGCGTCCACGGAAAGGCTGCTTAGGATGGGACTCCAATTGAGCGAAACTGCAGTGGGTCGCCGAATCCTTCACCAGATTCGCTGAGGGGGCACAGAATGTCACTCCGTGGGATGTACTCCCTGGCTCTTGGCGACAAAAACTAAAGAGGCTCCCTTTGCTTAGAAATATGAACCCTTCCCATGACGAGGGGCCGCCGACAGGCACGGGCTCAAACGGTCAACACCACCCTCGGCGGGGATCCTGCCGTTATCTACACAGACGTATCCCAACATCGACGGCAGTAATGCGCCAGAATTGTGGCCACCTCTAAGGCCAACCTCGATGCGTGTGCCTCAGTCAAGACACAAGACATGATGGCAGAAGAAGAGGCAGCCATCGCCTTGACTCTCACTGAACGAAGGGTTCGCAATGTAGTCACCGATTCACAACAAGCCTGCCGGAATAACCAATTGGGGTGGGTGTCCCGAACTGCAGTGCGTGTGATAAAAACCACTCCCAAACCGGTTCCATTCAGGTCACCTGGACGCCCGCTCACGCATCCATGGAGGGCAATGAATACGCCACCAACAAGCCAGCGCTTTTAACAGCCTATGGAGCTGCACGAAAACAGTCAACCGATTGTCACGTTCAGGGACATAACCCAGCATTATCGCCTTCAGAGACAGACCCTACCTTCGCCTTACCCTCAGCTTTCCAGAGAACCACAAATTACCCTACGACTCATACATTGCGGCTCCTTCCCATACCCGACGCGTCTTCACTTAATGCAGCAGAATCGCTACGACGCTGGACGGAAATTTTGCTCAGAAGTAGGAACACTCCGCCACATAATCGGGTTGTGCGACTTAAGCCATGAGCACCCTCCACTCTTTTCTTCAACTACCGAACAAGAGCAATGGGAGATACTGCTGTCCAGCCCCTCTCTCCCTATCCAGCTAAAGCTGGTGGACAAAGCACAGACGGAGCGGTGTGCATATGGGCTCCAGTGAAGGAACCACTCCCCTGCGCCACCCTCTGGGCCGTTCAGAAATCTGAATAAAAGTATTTCCCTTCGTTCCCCCCCTCCTGCTGTTCCTCCTTACCCGTCTCTGCCGCCGAGCTCGTCACCTGTGTTGGCGGTGGCCCATACGGAGACGTGAGATCGTGTAACACAGGGTTTGAACTTTGTGTACTTTTATACAAAAAAAAATAGTTCCCACTCATGTGCTTCACCAATACAACTCAACCAACCACCGTTCAGGCATCCTGCATTGATTTCATCTTAGCAAAGAATATCTCTTTGAAGTAGTAAAAGGTGTGTTAACGTGCATTTAACTTGTCTCTGGTTCAACTATTTCTAGAGCGAGGTGAGTGAATTTAAGTGACGTCGCATGGGTTAATGCTGTGGGTGCCGTTACAGCTTTGCTTTCCCAACCACATTCTCAGGGTGAATTGGCGCGAATTTTGTTTTCTCTATCTACCTGTGGTGGTCCAGGAGTCCCGTTTTTTGTTTTGTATTCAAAGAGTCCGTGGGTCCAGTTCCGCACAACCCGGTAATTACTCAATTTTATTTTCAATAATTTTAGTCGCCCTATTTATAGGAGCTTCCAAAAAATGTGGCACCGATATGAGCACTCATTCACCAGTCTATTATCTTTTGAGCCTGCAGCAATGTTGTGGACCATTCGTTGGCCGTTTTTTGGCCAGTGTTCTCATAATTTCGCTTGGCATACTTAAGTAATGTCGCGCGTTTATTTTAGTATTTTACTGATTCTAATGCGCCAAGTATACGTATAGTTCAATACATTTGTTTCTGTGATAGCCTGTCATGGTATAATATTCAGGTTTCCTGCGGTATCAGTTTTAAATGACCTTCCAATTTCAAGGGAACAACACGTCATGCGTTTCTATTTTGCGAAAATATTCACGACGTTTGTGAGTGTCCTAAATATCACACGTCATGTCTCTTTGAAAATACAGGTTAAAACAGCTTGCTGTACAGTATCAAATTACATACTTTTTACTTATCACTCACACTATTTTAGTGATACTACTGAGCGGCCTATCCGTGTAGTTCAATACATTTGTTTCTGTGATGGTCTGTGACGGTATAATATTCACGTTCCCTACGGTATCAGTTCTAAATGACCGTCCAATTTTAAGGAAACAATACGTCATGCGTTTCCATTTTGCGAAAATATTTACGATGTTTCTGAGTGTCTTAACTATCACACGTTGTGTCTGTTTGAAAAGACAAGTTAAAAAATTACGCCCACCTCCCCTCGCGGGAACCCTGGTGTGATGCAACGCATCTCATGGGGGGCTCCATTGGCGTTTTCCATCGTATTGATTACGCTTATAGCACGGATTCTCACGCGAAGGGGAGGTGAGCGTAAGTTTCCATTTTCACCATGGAATGCACATGCAGTACACGTATGCTCAGGTACGGTCTTTATTGCAGACGAGAATGAGTGCCTTGGGGTCCGTAAAATGCACAGTTAGGGGCTCGACGATTGCATCAAGCAATCGTTGAGTACTGCGAGAGAGTGCAAGCGTAATGCGGACGACCGTCGACTGAGACCGTCGGAGCACGGCATGCCGCTTTATATTCACAGCGCCCGAAGGAGAGGAGAGCGCGGAGAGACAGAGTACTGCACATGAGCAGTGCCGCCCACCGGCGCCTAGCAACGGAGTGAGAGCGCGTTGCGCCAATCCGCAGCTGTTTGGGAGAGAGTGTTCGCTATCGGAGAGAGGAGAGGAGGAGAAGCGCAGCGATGCGGACAACTCCGCACAGACGCAGGAAGGACAGAGGAGCTAGCATGAGATGCGTTGCATCTAAAAGCTTGGGAACAGTGTTAAATCACATCTATATTAAAACGTTTGGGGATCGACATGTACTTGCAAATATGGTAACAGTTATATCAACCTACCTTTTCCAGTAAAAATGTACTTACATATTGTTGCTATGTCGGTAGTACCGATCAAAGTTGTAGCGAGTCCATGTTAAGAGTTTTTTAACAAATACGATGCATTTTACTTCTTTCTCATGAATGACCGGACGGTAACTTTGCAGGAGAGTCCATATTGGCTCACGGGTATCCAGAAACTGTAAAAAAAATATTTTTTACTTGGTTTGCGCAGAAAGACCAGACAGCAGTTATGGAAATACTTTGCTTTGTGAACTATATAAACGGTGTTGAGCATTGGTCTGGCGCCATATTTTGATAAGTAAAAATTATAATTAGCGCGACAATGCGGACATAAGCAGCCATTTGCTCTCTTGTACACCTAAATTTCGATTCAAGAGCAACGGCCTAGAAAGAGCGCTCTGAACTGAGAATAACAAAATAAGTCCAATTTTCTTAAAGGTAATTTTCGTGGAAATACCCAGCAAACAGTTTAAAATCAAAACAAAACTGTTTCCTGAGTTAGAAACAACTAACGGACAAAGAACCCTACCTTCCTAGTATACGCAAACCGGAATGACATTGATGGCAAGAAACGAGAGAAGGGGGTCAGAAGAAGTAGAACCGCCGTGTCGTGACTCCATCGATAGGGTAACCAGTGTTATGCTAGCTGGAGGTTGAAAAACCCATGATTAAAACACGCAAGCGATAGGACGAGAAAAGCTGTTAAGGACGCGCGCTGACTGACTAATACATTTTATTGAAAGGAAAAGCGAAATATGTACGAAGAAGAAAGAGCCAAAGCAAAACAAGAAACGGAAACAAAGGTTACCAGGCGATTACTGAAAACGTGTGTCACCCGCCACATTCTTGCTGCCCATATATCTTATGGAGTGCGATTGATGGCGTTCTTACACAAGAGTGTCACATTTTAGAGATTGTGAACGCCTGTAAAACTTCACACGTGCGTTGTTCCGGGTCCTGGTCCAATCGAGCTAATGCGAAAAATGTTTTCCTTACTAATGGAAAACGTATTGCGCAAATTCGCATGGCCGCTTAGGCGGTCTTTGAAACAGCGCCGCAACTCTGCCCGACGTACGACTTCCCGCAGGACAATGGGACGTTGTACACGACACCAAGCCTGCCATCCGTGTAGAGGCATTCATGGTTGACGTCGAAATGTCCCAAGCTGCGGTCGTTACTTTCGAGCTTTCTGCGGAGTTTGAAAAGCTTGTTGGGGCGAAAACGACACTCTCAGGCAAGCCTTCCTTCAAGTTTTAAATGTTTTGGTACTCTATGCCAGTATTGGATGACGGCCACTCTCTGTTTTTGGTGCGGGTCTTCTCCAGCCCACCTTCACGGATTTCTTTCACAACGACTCCTGCGAGGCCCTTGACCAACCATTTCGGGAAGCCCGCCTCTTTGGGCCACCAGGTTTGGTTATGAAGCTGGCTGAGACAAGGTGGGGGTAACTTCTGTGTAGGGCATTCCGGAATGCGCCACGGGGTATACCTCGCTTACCCATATTTGAATAAGCCGATGAAAATGTCATTAGACTATTCTGGGAACGCGGGGAATTCTGGCAACAAACATGATGCGCGTGGAGGTGCAGAGTTAATTCCAGAAATCAAAGCTCAGAGTTGATGGTAGTTCCCTTGCCAAAAACAAGACACACAAGGTCGACTCGATACCGCCGCAAACTGTGGTCAACATCTTGCGCAGACGCTGTACCTTCCCGGCATTCGTAAAGGACCACAACATCGTTGACGTATCTAAAAGCCTCGGTTACTCTCCTGGCACTCAACTCGTAATTTATTTTCCTGTCGAACCGCGCCAGCAGAAGATCGCTAAGCCGAGAGGCTAGACAAGATCCGATGGAGACGCCAGTGTTCTGCACATACTGGTTCTCTTGTCATTCCGCGAGTGAATAATCAAGGTAGAGTCAACGTAGGGAAGAATGAACTGATCCATTGTGATGTTTTAATCATGAATCCTAAACAATTGGCCCAACATCGCCCTCTTGTTCAATTGAAAAGGCAATATAAAAGGGATCTCTAGCAGGCACAATGCGCAGAAGAAGCAGTTTAGTTTATCAATCCTTCGAAGTGTTGCTAACAAAAATTTCTAAAATCGACGTGTTTTGTTCTTGAATATTCACGGTTGTGTGCGTTCCGAATAATTAAAATATACATTTCAGTAATTATTTACATGTTGTCGTAGACGGCAAATAGCCCTTTGTTAACAATAAATATTTTACCGGCAGGCGAAAACGTGCTACGTTTAAATTGGCAGTAAAATTATCTGTGGCAACTGGATTGGACTCATTACATTGTTTTCGGCCCGTGAAAAGCATTACTGTACGTTAATAGTGTTGTGCCGGCAATGCAGCAAGATTTTATAACTGGGCACTTGAATTGATACGCGAACGCGCCTTTGTTTTGTTATATCTGGCGTAGGTTTGCATAATGCGCCACTAGTCACCATGAAAAACACAGCTTAGAAAATTACACGGGGGTATATCTAAAGGGACGGGGTTTTGAAGGAACCACAAGAGGAGCTACCAAAGTACGAAACTAACGTTTCATCTAGTCTATTAAACATGCGGTCCCGGTTGTCGCTTTCGCCCTTATTGTTTGGAACCCTTTTTATGTCCCAAGGACTCTTTATCATATGTTGGAATCATGTGTGATGGATCGCAGTACCATACGGCGAAGTGTACTACAAATGTTACGTAGCGATAAAGTAGGAATGAAGATATTGTAGTCATGAGCAAAAAAGATCTTAAGTCGAAAAATTACTTTAAACACTTATAACTCTGTGACCAAATCTCGTACAAAAGTAACCAGCGTAACGTGGCTCGTGGTCTTCCAGTAGGTAAGATGGGAGAGCTGGCAGCACCATTACGAGAGAAATAGTATTGAAATAAGCCGTGATTTATTACCATGTCCAAATAGCAAGGTCTTCCGGAAGTGTAGAGAAATAACATGTGATTGAGTAGTGTATTGAGTTACTCAGTGAGGTCTTTGTTCTCAGTATTCATGCTATCGTGCTTTGTCTGCTGCGCTCGAAGGAGGTACTTTTCCCGGAATCCATCCGTGTATCTTCTAAATCTGCCTATTCGGCAACGCCTCATGAGTGGTTATTGAACTGAAAAATTCCATATGACATATCGGCACTCGAACAGGTCGGGTTAACCTGTAGGTCCTCATTCCAAAGGCGAAAATTTTCAAGAACAGCTATAATCATCACAGGATGGACAAATCAAGAATCGTTTTGGCGCTGACCTATTTCGCAACACCTTGATTGCGTCTTCAGAACAAAAAGTATTAAAAACCCTGCTACCGCCACCGAGGTTACGCACACCGCTACGCGCAGGACATTGTTCTATACGGCAGTACTAGCGTTAAGCAGCCAGTGAAGCGCTCGGGGGCCAATACACCAAGAGGTATTCCCAAATGCTCAGTTAATGCTTACATTTCAATAAGTATGTAGTTCAGCGTTTAACTATACACCTTTCTAATTCCCCCGCCTGGTGCTAATAGGTGGGCTCCTGCCGAAGTCGTGCCGTTATGCGAAGCGGCTGGAACTGACGTTTTTTCTGAACAAAGTCGTTACGATGGCTCGTCACTAAGGCGTTGTGTTGCACAGCTGAGTGCCGCTGGTTCATTGCCGGCTGCGGTGGCTGGTTTTCGGATGCAGGTGAAAGGCGCAAACGCTTTTGTCTCGAGATTTCAGCACACGTCAAATATCCACACGTCGTCCAACTGAGCATCGTGCACTCCACAATGGAGCGTCTCCTATCCATGGTGTAGCCTCGACGCGCTAAACCCTAGAATTACATATTAAAGTAACTTATTTTTACGGTGCAGCACTTCGGCTGCCGGTACCGTGGTTTGGCTGCCACGGCGTCGATATCAGCGTAACTGAGCGAGCTAACAAGGCACCGATCGCCGAAAGAAAACGGAGATGGAACGTCTGGTGAAAGTGTGAGGGGGAGGGGCCTTGCGGCGTCACCCGCTTACACATTCACCATTCGTCGCAGCCGAGGAGCGCCTTCTCCACTCACTTTATCCAGTGCTCCTCCAGCGTTCGTGGCTCATCCGAACCACGTCACATTTGCGTGGGATATTCAAACACTACTTGCACTATCATGCTCACCGGACGTGACAACTGCGAAATAACGACAGAGTAGAGCGCTCCGCCGTGCGTTCGCTGATGACAGGATCTTTTCCTGGGACCCAGTATATATGCGCCGTGACCTAGAAGACTGCAGTCGAGCTGCGTGTAAATTTCAGATTCGGCAGTGTGGGTATTGTCAGCGCTTTTTTTTCTGAAGTTGCCCTAAACACATTGCGCAACCTTGGTGTCTTCTATTGGGTGCATACCAATCGAAATTGTTGAATTCGTATCACGGATTTAGTTCAATGACAGTTTTACGACTAATAGCACGGACTCGATTGATTGATTGATTGTGGGGGTTAACGCGCCAACGCAACGCAGGCGATGAGGCGCGCCGTAGTGGAGGGCTCCGGATTAATTTTGACCGCCTGGGAATCTTTATCGTGCGCCAAAATCTCGTACACACGGGCGTTTTTGCTTTTCGCCTCCATCAGAAAAGCGGCCGCCGCGGCCAGGAATCGAACCCGCGACCTCGTGCTCAGCAGCGCAACGCCTTAGCCACTGAGCCACCGCGGCGGGTAATAGCACGGACTCATACGGGAGGTGTTTGGTTGTCGAAAACGCCACACGCTGCCAAACCAATTTTTGCGCGAGCCCTTCGAATGCAGGAAAATTGAACTCATTGAGTAAACATAGACTCAATTGATCATATGAGTGACGAGAGGCGATGGGAAGGATGTGACCGGTAGGGGGGAAAAAGAGAGGTGGTATAGAAATAAAAAAAAGGGCAATCGGAAACTTGAAAATTCAATATTTTGTATGTTTCGCTCAGTTAGGTGACGCTTCGATAAAAAGCATTTTGTGATATCTGCTTGTAATTCGCTTACACATGTTACCCGCACAAAATAGCTACAACTGCATTCCAGGATTGTGTATTAATAAGCTAGGAGAGTTGGGCAAGGTATTTTAGAAGTTGCACCCGTCAGTCAGCAAAAAGGGCTATGACGTGACACCAACACGGCAAGAAATCCTGCACCTACAGACAGGTAATTTCGGCACTACAATGTTAATAGTGTGAAGGAGGCGTATTTCGTTGCAATAGATTGTTACGCGATCTGGACGTGTAGCCTTCACTATATTACATATGTCAATGACATCAACGATTTGAACATATTTAGTATGAGAGCATAGCTTTTCACGATCCGTAAACCACGATTACATTTCATATTTGAAACCAGAGTTTTCGATTGAGGGTATTGTGGTTTTTAATTTAGTGTTCGCTTCGACTCCCTCCCTAACCAAAACACTGCATTGTCGAATGCCGGCCTGCATATCTCCTCCATTAGTAGAAGTTTTTGCTGCGATGGTTCAGCTGTTGGTAAGGCAGAGAACTCACATTATACAGATGTTCCAACGTTGGCTGGTGGATATTCTGCCCAAATGAAATGGCCAGTAAAGCCAATAGTATGGCGCACCTCATCTCACGTCCACACTGTCTTCAAAAGCTGTCGATATATCAAAACTTTCTTCAATTAGTTAACCTAATCGCGCTTATAGATGTTTTCCAAGCATTTTTTAGCGCACAATACGATGGACACAGGCGGATTTCAAATCCAGTGTATTGTGTAGTGCTCAATTTCTAAACAAACGTCAGCCACCTGGAACATACATCAGCTCGGGTAGCTATTATTAACGAGGTACAGAACAATAGCCACGACAGTGCCTACGAGTGCTCCTTCGAACAAGGAAGACAGCTTCAGCATAAAGCCTACCTTTTCCATCGCATTTTTCAGGGGGTGTAAAAGCGGTATAAAGGATAGCTTTAATTCTTATTGGAAGCATTTTACCGATTAAAACGAGATGTTGCACGGGAAAGTATAAAATATTGTGGTCTAAAACCGAGGGAGGTGCCGTGTACATTTGGCTGTCCGTGTTTCCTTTATTGTGCATGGTTGTAACCAAGTCGTTCTCCCAAATAGCTGCATTCCTGTTACACGGCAGCGCGGAAACGTGACCATTTGCGAAGGACTTGCGAAAAATAAAATCAGGCGGACTTATTTATTTATTTATTGTTTATTGGTTACCTATTTTGTTATTTATCTATTTATTTATTTATCCAATACCCACAGCTACTTGTATCGTTGTGGCGGGATACACTCAAGTGGATACACACAAAACGCAACACCAATGCTCTAAAATAGGATAACACTATGGTAGACCCATACACCAAACCAACAAACAGCGCAAGAAACTATTACAGTCCTTAGTAGTACGACGAGAATGCTTAAAATATAGAGCAAATACACTGTTGAAAAAAAAAAGTCTTACAGAAGTGAGGGATTTAGATGCAACATCTCAAATTTTCTGGCCGTGGTCTGTGCGGGCGTGTGAATATGGCGAAGAAAAAAAATGTTTCACGCTGTACACGACCGTGTGATAAGTATATATAATAAAGTACATTATTCCAAATACTGTTTTGCGTTGTTCAAGTGATACCGAATTCACATTTTTAAGGCAGAATTTCTATTGGCATTCTTCTTCCGAGAAGCTTTATAGCTCATAACGGAATTGGAGTCCTCCCTGAATCTTTTGGAATTTACCTTTATACAGGAGAGGCGCTGGGTCTCCCTCTGTGCAAGGATATTTAAGTACAGGCTGTGTACGAGTTTTATATAAGACTTACCTGGCACACTGAGGAAAAATACTGTGTTACGGTGTAGCAATACGAAAGTTTTCAATGCGTTAGGAATAATTTATGCCAAATAATGAAGTAGCTCACAGTAAAGCGTAAGACGAAGGTAGCGAATCTGGACTCAACTTTCGTCACCATCACAAAAGTTTGAATCCATGATTGCAGCCGATATGCTTATTCTTCTCTGAAGCAACCACCTTTACTCCATCATTGTGGTTATAAGTGAGAAGTGAGCGTGAGAGGGAAAGAGGTTCCTAGCTTGCACCACACATGTATCGCAGGGAAAGAAAAAGAAGAGGAGGGGGTAGAAATATGGGTTGAGGTAGGGTTGGGGCAAGAAAAGTATGGGGTTATGGAGAAGAGAAGATAGATCCAAAATCAGCGACCACCGCTGCCGTAAGCCTCTTTTTTGGGGGGAAGTGATAATCATTGGACGTCACCTTAAAGGGGCGTAAGCTAAGGCGTGTGTTTATCGTTCCGCGGAAGTGTTACGATTGCGCCGAATGCTGCACTCCTTCTCTTTTCGAGCAAGTGTTGCCACGATTACGGCAAACGCAGGAGTTTTTTTATTGCCAGTCTTGGTCAACTACCTAAGTGAGTATGCTTGGTTTGACAAACGTGCACAGGGGACGCTTAGCTGCCGTCGCAAAGCAAGCGCACGCGCGCAAGCGCTCACTGGCGGGTGCTCAGTAAATTTATGGTATTTTTAACTGCGGACACAAAAAATGACGTTTTGCTAAACAGCTTCGCTGTTAACAAAACATACCAAAACGTTTCCTCCTTGCAGTTCAAGCGATTATAGGTCTCTCTTTAAAAGTTAATAAACGCGTTACGATCAAAGTAAACTACGATCAGGCGCCATGTAGCTGTATCCGAAACAACAATTACTAATCTCTAGTGGGTGCAAGAAGGGAAGATAGAAAACTGAATAATACTATAAAATGCAGCACTCATACAGAATTATACGTATGTGTAGCCCGAAGCTTTTCATGGCCATCACCCCAACGACGCTAGCCATCAACCCCCGCCAACTATTAAATCATTCTTCCGTGGGTTGTTCGAGAGCACGACCCGAATTGTTTCAGGAATACAGGTGACCGTGGCGTTAAAGATTGGTCGTATTTTACGACGACTGAGTGGGTAAACAAATGGGAATACTTAACCAATCTAAACGAAGTCATCGGTTACAACAGGCACGTAGCGAACCATTTTGGTATGAAAACCACAAACACTTTAAGGCTTTTTATGATCCTTAAGCCAGACTCTATAATGTTTTTCACATACCAGAGCTACGCAAACTGCCTGAAACCTAGAGCTTAGCGAGAACTTTTGGAGGTACATTTATGACGTCGTGAATATCTTCCAGCTACTGAAACTGAGAACACGCATTCTAAAAATTATTAACGACAAAGCCCCTAGCTGCTCGTTTCCAGGGGCCCGAGAGCTGTGACCAACCAACGAGAATACCTTGTCAGAAAGCTTTCAATAACTACGCAAAGGGAACACATTTGTCATTCATTACAAAGAAAGAAGTCCCCCTCGGTTCTTACCTTCTCTTTAGAACACCTCAACCTGCGATGCCAGAAAAGGGCGTTGTACTTCATGATGTAGTGCGGCAACTATCGCTCGTATGATTTGTTTCGTGGTATTTGCCGGGACTGTATTCGGCTGTGCCGCAGAAGATGCAGGACAGACAGGCGGCTTAGCAGGAGTTACGACCCACTAAATACGTCCCCTTGCTGCCACGTCAAAGATAGGTACTGTCGCTGCGTCGCTGACAAATACAGCTTCAGTGTCCTTGCCACTCGCATATGCGGAATGCGTTGCGCAGTCAGTGTCACCATGTTTGAAGTATTTCCGGGCTGCCATTCTAGCATCGCGCCTGACGCAGGACAGCCATATCTCAAATTTCCACCGACCACAATGTTAGTTCTGCAGTAGCCGGATCATTGGCCCATCTACAACCACCACCCTACATTTTTTCGTACGGCTACACATAGTGTGGGCACCGTGCTTCCGCGGCCGCCGTGTGGCGGCATCCACTGAAGCATATCAGTGAATGGTTTCGCATCACAGCTTCACCCTTAGAAGCTATCTCCCGGATAACCTCCAACGTCGCTTCCATACGACCACCAGCCGTGAGAAAGTCATCGATCTTTGTGCTCCCTGTGGCTACTTCATATGCGCCACGCAACTCTACTGGGACTCTGAACGGAAAGGAAGCAGCTTGCCGCACCCCTCCTGCATGACCTGTGCACCCTTCGAAATGCCCAAAACGGCACCAAGTGACAGACTGTCATTGAATACACGGCGCTGGCGCTGCTGAGTGATTTTCTGTGCTGGCTGGGCTGATTGAGTCTTTCTGCTGCCTGTGGTAGCCGAGCTATGCTTTTCAGCAGTGCTAAATTTCTACGTTGGCTGAAAATATCATGGCAGCACTTGGATATTTTCAAACCGGATTGAGTGCATAAAACAGGTTACTTTTTGGCCAACAGCACTTCCTTAATCCCTCATAGAAGACGTTGCCTATGCTACCGAATTTATGTTTTTGTTCTCCTGCTCCTTGGAATCTTGTATAACGTCTTCTTTGAAAGATCCTTTGTGGAACAAATGCGCCATGAATGACAGAGGTTGTACCGAGGCGGAATTCTGGTTACAAAAAGACCCGCCGCGAGCGGAGGCGTAGCCCGCTCAGAAGCTGGCCGTCAACGAAGACACGTAATTCCCCACCAAGAGATCAGCTATTATGGTTCTTTCAAGTACTGCTCTAGCAGACAGATCCGGTTTATTTAACACATTCCCCCGACAATCTACCGCTTCAACGTGCTACTCTGGCGCCCCTATCTGGCGACGCAACATTGTGTGCGTTCCAACTGCCCCTCTAAGTGACTTCGTTGCCGTCTTCGGAACTGGGTTTAACATGGCGCGCTGTCCCCGAAGACGGCAACGAAGCCGTCTAAAGAGAAAAACGTAACGCACCCATTGTTGCTTTAAACCAGGCGACACGCCCTTTCAGGCACCTGTATCATTAGGCACTTAGCATTTGCCAACCAGTTGACATCGTCCGCTTCAAAAGTTTCTGCGTCGCACCTGAATTGCAGGTGTACTGCCTTCTAGCCGCAAATAAACCATTCCTTACGTGTTCCAGAAGTACAACGCCACTGATTTTGAGCTAGATTTTTTAAGCTATATCCGAGAACGTGAGTATGCTCCGAAGTAGCTTCAATCGGCCATAGGAAAGCCCCTGGCTTCGGTGAAGATGCTTTTGGGAAAAAATAGGTTCATGATACACTCAATAGACAGTCGCACCGTAGCGAGATTTCACGAAAAAATGTTTTTCCGCTGCCCCGAATAACTGCCACCTCGCTCCTCTATTTCTTTTGCTTGATTCACGCTCTGGCTTTGAGAGGTACTGGATGATTTATCTGACCGATCTCTAAAGCAGCGTCTGAGACTGGTGGTTGTCTATAGAAAAAATTGTTCAATGTAACACACCTATTAAATTTTACATTGCTGAAGAACACTTTACGTGGCCAAAATTGGAACATGTGCTTTGCTATTTAGATAATGCCGCGGTGTTGCTTCCTGATGTGAAGTCAATTTGATCCGTCTTCATCTAGTACTGACTCGTGTAATCCTTTCTGAACTTAGTGTCGACCTCGTACAGTGTTGCTTTGTGCCCGCACGTTGGCTGCTCGTGTGCCTAGTTATGTCAACAAATAATGTTTGCGCGATCCAGAAGATCTCCTAGTGGTGTCCGACTATTCTTTCTTAGCCTCATCACGCTCGATTTATGCTTCATAGAAAATTTTTCTGCAGTCACTTGTTCCCTGACGAAACCTCCAGTCGACTGCGATGGTCTGCGTTCTGGCTACAGAATTGGATTACGGGTTCATCTTTCCGACACCAGTTTCCAAAATTTATACTACGATACTACGCACACCAGCCGGCTCTAGCCAAGTGTGTACTGACGCGTAATAAGGTAATCGTACAGGTGCCTTGCTTGCTTATTAGAAGCCTAAGAATGCAAAACGTCTTGCTGGTGTTAGTAAATTTGGTGTCCTAAAAGGAATGCTTAGCCATCGTCTTGGGATTTCACCTCGCTAACCTTTCTGAGTAGCATAGGGGTGCACAGGGTTCTCGATTAGGGGAGGCGATGTCTTACCGGAGCGCTCACCCTTAGCAACTCCGGGCTTCTTCCCAGTGAATCCTAGCCGTCCGATTGAAGTGCAAAGGCGAGGAGTGGTTACAAAGTTTTCATTTCAATGCGATTGAATTGTAACACATAGAAAATACTTCTTAACAGAAGTTTTGACTTTCATGTTTAAACTCGGCAAGATATGGGGCAAATTTGGCACCGCCCCCCTTAAGATAACTAGGGGGGGGGGCAGCCGCCAATCCTGCCTCCTATGCACACGCCTATGCTGAGTAGTCAGCGGTAATCACAAAATTACTGGCGGTGGTATCCTAAAAATTCTATGGCAGGCCTCTCTCCTATGGCTCTCCGCGTGCAAGGGTATTATATCTGCGGTGCTCCGCCCGCAAGCTTCGTGATACGGACGAACCGATCTGTTGTCTTCCGCCTGCTGTAACGCTATGTCTTTAAAGAAATTTTCTCTGATCGGCAACGTTCGCCGACAGGACTTCCTAGCAGTGACAAGCATCCGCTGATTGCTGTTCGCCACGCATTTGATGACAGGTTCCAATTGTAGAAGGGAAGCGGTTTAAACATGTTTTTAGGTTCTACCAGAAGCAGAAGCCTAAACTGCTGCTCCAGTGACGGCAGCCACAGAAACCATGAGCATGTCTTTTAAAACTGTGGTTTCAAAAAAACCCCTTCGTTTCAGATATGAGTAAAAAAACACATAAAATGCTACTGATTGAAAGACTACTTATACTACCAAAATATGATTTAGCGCAGCGAAAGACACGGACAGTAAAACGGACGTGCTCGCGAACCAGTTCGCCTTTCGGCAATGCACTGTTGAGAAGAAAACTTCGTTTTCTGATGCAACGCCATGGCAGCGAATCCCTGCTGCGATGCCCGCTGCTCGCCCACCATTGCGGGCCGAAGCAGCTGCGAAGGCAGCCATGACGTGTCGTAGGTAGGATTAGCCTCACCAATGAATCTTCGTGGCTCGAGGAAAGTTTGTAGGTGGGCTCATCGAGGTGGCACTTCCACCCGGGGTGTAGCGCAGCACTGTACAAGGAGGTGATACTATTCTCAGGCCACTACGGGTGGGCGAACCTCCCTTATTGCATGACAATCACGGAGTCAACGTGAAATCGTTTTATAGCGGCCACCACGTAGTGGCAGCTTCCCGTAGATGACACACACACAAAATACAGACCTGTTTAGCACTACTAGTTCTATCGCGTGGATCAGAAAAAAATAGGCGCAAAGAAAACACTTGACAAGCAAAGCTGCAATACTGCTTCAGAAAAAAATAAAATAAAAAGAGAACTCATCGAGTGTTCAAGTTCCCATTTGCTTGCTGCGTTTATATAGAATGTACATTGCAAAGTTGGGCACACAAAAGGGTATCTTTAAAGAGCATCGAAATCGCAAAATCATGGCCGATTTCGCTTTTCCCCTTCATAAAAAAACCGGCCGGCCCGGAAGGCATCAAACCCGAGGTCTTTCGGCCGAGAAGCACAACGCCGGACGCACTGAGCCTCTGCGGCGGGTGCCCGCTCTCTTGTTTGCCTTCCGCTCCTATCGGGGCTGTGTCGCAACAGTATGGGTACTGACTCTACAACAAGTAGCTGCAGAGAGTTCGCTGCCGGGGTTGCGGGCTCCATTTGGCATCGGGACAAGGTTCGGCCACAAAAACCTAGTCAACAGAAACGCTTTCGGGCTTTCTTCTGGTAAGAATGTGCTTAGGAATCCTTACCGGCTTTTTTGCGTCGCATTTTCATTAAACTCTGCCCTAATTGCTACGTACAGCTGAGCGAGGGCTGCAGCCGCACGACAAAAAGGGTATTTTCTTTAATATAGTTCCCACCCCTCGGTATGTGAGCAGTCGCTCAAAAAATACGCTTTAAACGATCACGTGAACAGTTCTTATAGCAGGTCCTGAAAGTGGTTATTTGTCGTATCCACTACTTTGCTATTCTATTAACCTGTCACTGTGAGTTACCTGCTACAAGAGTAACAGACTTTATATGAGATACGCGCATCTCCAAAAAATGGGTACGCCGACTGGTGGCTCCTTCGCTAGAAAAACCTTTTGTTCTTGCGCAAGAATCCCACAGCTGCCATGTTCAAAATTAACCGGTTAGAGCGGTTTTTGCAAAATCCAAGCCTTTCCTGTAAATTTCCGCCCGCGCACATGTGAGCTTCCCGCAACATAACAGAATAGCAGCGCGGTGTAGTCGTATAAGTTGACATTTGAATAGACAAAAATGTGATCAGAACGGGCCAGTATAGTCATGACTGGAACAGTCTGTATTGATTAGTCGATCGTTACACTTTGTTCCAGCCGTCCCACATCGCACTACGAGTGAAGCGAAGTTGGCGGCATTGGGAATGAAATTTAAAACCACCTCATGGGGAGCAATCCTTAGCCAGCAATGTTTGGCCACACTGCCGCCCATTATCACCTGCTGCTATGGGTAGGTCGCTAGTTATAAGGAGGCTCGTGATTCAATCTACACCCCTGTCTCATTCAGATACTCAAAATAGCTAGATATCAATACTGCGGACGAATTTTGCATGGCACGAGGAGAATTTGTTGAATACTAAATGGGCCATGAAGACAAAATACAAATTTGTTTTATTCGAAAGATATCGTGTTTCATAGTGCCACCAGCGCTCGTCTGTAAGCACACGATGCTTTATTCCCTTCAAAATAATCAATTTACGCTAAAATTTTGATTCTTGTGCCGTAACGTGTGTTTGAACGACGTTTGCACACACATCATAAGAACAGGTCTTTCAGCTGAACTTGTTGTGTAGGGGAGACTTGCTTAATGTTAGTTAACGTAGATGGTGCCACCACACCGCGCAAGCCGTTTTCTGCCTTTGGTTTGTTTGTGACCGTTTTTAAACCTGGCTGGTTTTTGTTGATGTAGAAAATAATCGTTTCATAAAATATGGTGCTCGCTAGACAAATATGGTCACGTAAGACACCGTCGCTTGCGTCAGTCGGCCAGTGTCGTCTGAGAAAACCCCAAAGCCCCGCAGTGCTGTGCATCTAAAGGAAGCATAGTGCGCGCAGTGCCAACAGCAGTACGCATCGGTACTTCGATGTTTTACGTGTGCTTTCGTAACTTTCACTGTTTTTTCAATCATTCTTACTGATATAAAAAAAATGTGCCTTGAGTTTAAGCGCAAGTAGCTCGTTCGGCTGGCTTACAAGCTCTGCGTAATTTGCGTTTGCTTTTTCCGGCCTCCGCCAATCACAGAGCTGGTTGGTATGACATCTTAAGCTCTGCTTCGGGAAATGAGCTAGTGGGTCGCACGGCCATCCCCTTTTTTATAATTGTACTCCTTATTTGAGCGAACTTTACGTTAGAAGTGGTGTCAGCATTATTGTAACGAGGCAATCTTTTAAATGACCCAAACTTGAATTTTGTTTTCATGGCCCCTTGAAGCACTCAATCGTTGTCGTTAGGCTCAAGTAAAATTGCTTGTTTAAAACACGTGCCCTGTACACTGCAAAGGGGCCGCCTAGAAGGAATCGGAATATTAAGCCGCTTCGCAATCCGCTTGTGTGGTTCGTTGGCCTATGTGCGCTTTTCCGCTGGTCCAATCTCAACTTCTTCCTCCTACGGGCTTTATTTTGTTTTATTTTTTGTGAGTTTCTTTCCTTTTGTTCGCAACTGCAGCAGGCACTCGAAATAACCAACCGTTGATAATTTGCGGTCCTTCCCGTTAGTTTTGTGCTTACTCGTCTCCCCTCGTGTTTTGTACCTCCTTAGCTAAGCAAGTATTCCAACCTAAGTGTAACATGAACTCAGTAAACTAAAGAAGCCTTTCCTTCTGAAGTCTATTGTTCGTAATAAGGAACTGGCCAGGTCCGGTCTCATGGGAGCTCGCGATCTTCAGCTGGGCACATAGCCTTGCCTTACAGTTCGTTTACTTGGTCATCGCCAGAAAATACCGCCATCCACTTTATCGCGTTGATTTACTACCTGTTAGTCAGCAGCTGCCTCAGCGCATAGCCAAGCCGCAGAGGCAATACACTTTGCTGCACTGGAAACCCTCACGCAACATGTCAGTAAAACATGTCATCGGGCAGCAGGAATACTCCCTCATGCATGCAGATTTTCCAAAGTTCGCTAATTCAACGGCTTTCAATGAAAACGTTGGTGCCTGCACGACAAGGTATATGGTTTTTAAAATCAATACCTCTTCCGCCATATTTAAAAAGTCGTAATTAAGCTTTCCTACAATTTAAACACCCAGGTGTCTCTTTCCTCAATAGGCTCAGTGTTTTTTTGCCCCATAACGTTTTAGTTTTATACTGTATTTCTCTGCACAGTACAATTTTTTACAGCAAAGAAGCTTCCATGCTTTTGCATTATTGTAGCAATTGTTTTTTTTTGTGAATTACAACTTTGGATATCCCAATATCTTTATTGGGATGTCCAATAATTTGCCCGATGTTTCTAGTTCTTATTCGCGTAGACGCTTCGCAGATACGAGCTGGTGATCATAAAACACGGTGCAAAATCGCTGATATTAAGCAGAAGTTCAACGCACGCTTGGTGTTTCTGGAGGCGCCCACGTTTGCCCTCGAATGAACGCATGCGTCTCTTCGTGCGAAAAACTTCTTAAAGCTAGAGCGTACGGAGATTTTGTGCTTATAACCAACTGTGTCAAAACAAATAGGAACAACAAATTAGGGAATCGCTCGCTAAGGAGCAACATTATCCTTCACGGCTTCCTGATCAGAACGAAAAAAACTAACGTTTCATTACTAGCCAATGTTCAGAAATGCATGTCGGAAAAAATTGGAAATAGTGTTCTCGCATAGTTAGTGTGGGAACCGAAGCTGTACGGCACACCACGGTCATGCAGGTGCAGCCATGTATAAAATGTGGAACTTCAGAGGGAAAGGTTACCTTGAGAATGGCTCCAATGGTAAAAGGTCATGATTACTTCATTGTTGAATATTATTGCAATCTCACCTACCATCCCATTTTGTTTTCTCTTTTTCTGAGCTTTATTGTTGTGCCGAACTGCAGGAGCCACAGGGAGAGAAAATTTAAATTTCAGCAAAACGAAAGAAAATGGCGTTGTCGGATAGCTTCATGGGATCTCACTGCATCCGTCCAGGCTCCGACTGATGCAGACGGGTTTACTGAAGTTCTTATTGGTACATCTCAGCCGAAAAAAACAGACCAGAAGCATGTACTAAGCAAAGAACACACAGCACAGTCACCGACAAACACGTAAGGAAGTTTTTAATTCCAAAGGAAAATTCACATAAAAAGAAAAGCAAAAGCGAAACAAAATTTGACGTAAATTGTGCTATCAAAAACTTGCGAAGGCGGCGAGAACATTTTCATGCCCCGCGTGAAGATCTATCGACAAATTGTCATGCAATGTACGCAATTCCCTTATCGAGCCGTGAAACCGATGGTCGATTATTGCACATGTTCCCTTTCCTGTGCATTTATAAAGCTTCAAAATCTCCATCCCCCTTCTGACAATGTAAGCCGTGAGGGGAACATTTTATTACAGTGGGGAAGAAGCCGGAGGAGGCCCAGGGCGTTGACAGCGTGCCACAATTCGATATCCTGACATTGTTTGTGTGGACTTAGAGCCGTTCATTGAGGCGGCAGCCTGTTTTAGATGCGGCTCCATCAGATTTACTCGCCTTGTCCCTCCATACGGCGTCGTTGCCCGTCCACATCCCTCCCCCATTCTCCTCGCCGCGCGAGCTGCGCTCTCCGCCGCTCACCCCCTCTCCTCTCTGATAGCGAACACTCTCTCGCGAGGGGCATTGGATTGGATTTGATTGGATTGGCTTGGCTTGGCTTAAATTATATTGGATTGGATTGGATTGGATATGCAGTGGATTGGATTAAAGTGGATTGTGTTGGATTGTGTTGCGTCATATCCGCGCCACGTTGCGTCATAGCCGCGGCAGGGGTTCACGGCACGTTTCACGCGATGGGAGAATCAACCTAACAAGGTGAACCCCCTATGCGTCGCATCTACACAGGGGTTCCCGCGAGGGGAGGTGGGAGAAATTTTTTGTATGTGCAATCGTTTACAAGGCAACGGAATCTCATAGCCTACGTTGTCCATACAGTCGTCGAAGCGTGTTTCGTGTTTTAGACGCACTTGCGTAGTTTGAGATTTACTGTAGTCACACGGTTAGAAAGGCAGCTCAGTTTCGTGGTAGTAGAAAACACACGCTCCGCGAGATAAGTTTCTTTGATCTTGCCCTGAGTTTAGAACACGGTGTGGTTTAGAAGACTAGCACACTTGCTGAAAGCAAGGGGCTAGGTCCCAAAAGAGAATATTGCGATTCCGGTCAATGCACTCCAATCTTGTTGAAAGAAGAGTTGCCACGGCCGTGCTGAGCATTGCCCTGAAACTGTCCAGCCCCCCCACCCCCCTAAACCATGTGCAACAAAGTTTTGATGCCGAATCCCTCCGCTTGAAATGAGCTGTGTATCCGATGGACCTCTTGTGTGTCTTGCAAACAAAGCGGAAACGGAAACAGGAACATTCACGGAAAGCTCCGGAGAAGGGCTCTAAACCGGAACGGCAAACAACAGCCATAATCCTGCATGTCCACGGAGTAAGCTACGTACTTCAGGTGATTGTTGTTAAGGTTGGTGTACGGCTTGTGTTTTCTGCCGCCTCTGTAAGCGTGTGAATACAGAAAATCTCAAACCACACGCTTGCGCCAACAAACACAAAACGAGCTACTTCGACTGTGTGGACAACGTAGTCTATGAGACTCCGTTGCCATGAAAACGGAGACCATAAAAACTTTGCCAACAAAACACTTCAAGCGGAGGACTTGGGCATAAAAACTTGGGGGGGGGGGGGGTAAGGACACTTTCAGGGCAATTCTCTGCACGCCTGTGGCAACTCGTCTTTCAACAAGATTTGAGTGTGCTGGCTGGAATGGCAATATTCACTTTTCGGACCTAGCCCCTTGTTTCCAGCAAGTGTGCTAGTCTTTTAAACTCAGGGCAAGGTCAATGAACCTGATATCGCCGAGCGTATGTTTTCTACCACTAGCAAGCTGAGCCGCCTCTGTAAGTGTGTGAATACACAAAATCTCAGACCACGCGCGTGAGCCAAAAATCACGAAGCATTCTACGTTGACTGGGTGGGCAACGTAGTCTATGAGATTCAGTTGTCATGTAAACGCTCGTACATGGGACCAAGAGGCCGCCGTCTGAATAAACGCCTGAGGGAGCACGCGAAGAAGGGCAGGACGTCGAAAGTTGCACCCTGTCAGTGAACTGCGCCTCCGGCTGTTGCCTCCCTCGCCTCTGTAAATGTGCCACCCTAATGACATAACGTGGCCGAATGGACAGGGAGACCTTCGAAGTCCTTAAAAGAAAAAATATATTTGGCCACGTATCTGCTCCTTTCGTTCCAAATGTCGTCAAAAGACGATAGCTTTTGTAGACATTTGCCAAGCAAATGCCCCCTTTGCTTTCCCGCTCACCTCTCATGCTGTTCCTGGAACCGTCGCGATCATCCCAAGGTAAACACACTAAAGGTTTGCTCACGGCGATTTAAATTTACCGCGTTCCACTGCTACAGGCCGGGTTTCTCGATGCCAGCGCTGCAGTACAGCAGAGACGCGCGTGATTCAAGGCGGCCGACTTCAAGGTTATAGAACCTGCGTGCCGTGCTCCACGTGCGTTCGAAGCAGAATGTGGAACTTAGCTAGTGCAACCTTTCGTTGCGGTTGCCGCGTGATTTTTCATATGCCGCCAGAAGGTGGCGCAGGCTACAGCAGGTGGTGGTTTTCTGCAGTAGATTAGAATATAATTTGCTATCGAGAAACTAAGCATCCATGAATGTTTTAATAAAGGAACACTGTAAATATTGCCGCGAACCATGTATGGGTTTGTTTATTTATAGTTTGTTTACAGCCCGGCCACGCTCGGCTCTGTTAGCTGTGTCCCAAGCCAAGCTCGTCTTCTATTCTTTATTTTTATGCCGCACGGGATATCTCATTCAGATAGGCAGACTGTTTCGCCCTAACGTCACAAGCCCAGAATAATCTCCTTTGATCTAAAATGTTCTGGATGTAAATCGATGGTTCCAGAAACACTCGCGCCGAAAGATAAAAGCCTGCAGAGCAGACGCCGCGGCATTCGAATCGCCGGAGCCCGCCTGCACACCTCACTTTGGTGACTGCTGCTTCGCCGCCTGTGTATTCTTTGAGTTGTTAGGGGAGCACAAGTTCGCTCCAATAAACGTGTTTCCTTGAAGACCACTGCGTCGTCTATGACTTCGTGACATCTGGTAGAGGTGCGGGATACATGCACCATAAGCCCTCGTTAAGCCGATAAGCAAGCCCGCTCGTGTCAGTCGCCGACAGCAAGATCTTCAGCGGCAGTCTGGACTGCTTCCGGAAAAATGAAGAAAGAAGACGTCGGGATCACCACCATGATCAACGCAGGCACCGTGACTAGCGCTACCAATCCTGCCCTCGTTCTTTAGCAACCCAGGGAGCCCCCATCACTACATGGGTCACCTTCGGAGGATCCCGAAGACTGGTTCAGGCTTCGGTCGAACGGGTCAGGCTGTTTAACCGATGGGACGACGCGGAGACACTGAGGCAAGTGTTCTTCTACCTTGAAGATTCAGCACGGATCTGGTTCGAGAACAATGAGAGCTCCCTAAAATCTTGGAACGAATTCTTAACGCAATTTTTAACGACGTTCACCACGGTTGTGCGAAAAAGATGGGCCGCAAGTGTTGCTGCAGACGCGGACACAACACCCTAACGAAGGCATTGTCGTGCTCGTCGAAGAGATGAAGAGAAGTTTCAGGCGTGCTGACCCTTGCATGGCGGAAGAGAAGAAGTTACGCTTCTTAATGCGCGGCGTGAAGCAAGAACTGTTTGCTGGACTTGTCCGCAATCCGGCCAAACCCGTCACCGAATTCGTGATCGAAGCCAGCACAATTAAAAAGGCTCTCGAAATGCGCGCTAAGCAGTACGACCGCAACTTTGTCGGCACGGCCAATGCGAACTACGTCGACAGCACGTAGATTCCGGCAGATAGCCTTACGCGAGACTATCCGCGGATAGTGAGGGAGGAGCTGCGGAAACTTCTCCCAACGCCGCCGCAACCACAAGTCGCTTCTCTTACCGACGTCATTAGAGAAGAAGTGCAGCAAGCACAGGGAACTTCAACAACGCAAGAAGCACCCCGCCAGCCGCAAGCGATGGACTACGCGGCTGCTATCCATCGCCCTCGTCCTCCTGCGCCCTATCGTCACGAGGCCCCGTACCGTCGTCCCCTGTCGCCGGCCCGACCACCTGTGGTGAACCCTCCCGCCCAAGGAAGACCGACGTGTGGCGAACGCCCGACAATCGTCCGCTGTGCTACCACTGCGGAGAGGCCGACCACATCTACCGTCGCTGCCCCTACAAGAGGCTCGGTTTGCGAGGGTTCTCCGTCGACGCACCACGCCCCCGACCCGGCCAGCGCCCATCTGAGATCGAAGAATACCTATCCAACACCAGCCGTGGACCAGCCCGTTTCAACCGTTCGCCGTCGCCCTACCAATACCAGTCACCGAACCGCCGTAGCAATGCTGAGTTCGCACGTGGAAGGTCCCCCAGCCCACGCGGGGAACAAAAAGTAGCAACTTCTGGAGGTGAAGTTGCACAATAGCGAAAAATGAAAACCCTCCAACGACGCAACGACTCGCCGAAGACCATGATTCCCGGTTGCCCTCATCTCGACGACCCGATATAACCCGAACGTGACTGCCGAACACGACGACAATGACACGGCGCTACGCGTAACCGACATGACGAAGCCTGCCGTTGAGAAAATGACGATAACGACGACGCATAGTGCCAAACCGTCAAGATGCACAAGCCGAGATACGACGCCACGATGCACCCGGAACTCGAGGAAGGCGGCGTCCGACGTCCAGTTGTCAATCGACGGCTTTGTTGTAGTTGCCCTCATAGACAGGGGAGCTGCCTACTCAGTCATGAGCGGATTATTCGCGTCTAAGCTGAAGAAAGTTACGACCAGATGGGACGGTCCGCACATACGCTCAGCAGGAGACCATCTTGTAACACCCAGTGGAACGCGCACATCACTCGTCACACAGAGCACCACGTACCCTGCTGCGTTCTTCATTTTGCCCAACTGCTCCCGAGACGTAAATTCTTGGCATGACCTTTTTGATGGCCAACGGTTGCAATAATCGTTCTGCAGACCAAGTCAATAACTTTCCCCCCGATCACTCCAGGGGCCGGAACCGAACACCGAACATCGTGCTGCTGTAAGATTTGCCGATGATACTTTCACCCTGCCACCCGCGCAAGCTTGGTATCACGGTCTACTGTGAAAATGCTGCTCCTGACGTCGACGCTATCGTGAGAGAAGCATCAAGGTGGCTTCTCGACCGCTGCTGTCTCTGTCGCAGATGCATTGCACGCTCAGGGAACACCAATCCCACGTTTTGGTCCCTAAGTGTCACCGAGGCGTACCAGCATTTAACAGGGCGCGGCAATTGCGTTCCTCGAAGAAAACGCAAGAAGCAAGTGACGTGATCGCGGTCGCCGACTTTGAACGCACACCCCAAGACACCTTCAAGCTTCCGGATCCCTTCGAAGTAAATCTGGCGCTACCACAAGAACAACGGAACAAATTATTGGCTTTGCTGCGTCGCTACAGCGAGTATTTTTCGTCGAACTCAAAACTACGTCAGACACCTCAACCGGAGCGCCGAATTATAACCGAGGATGGAATCCGACCTACTCGACAGTCACCGTACCGTGTCTTTTCACACGAGCGGGAAGGCCATCCGCACTCAAGTCGACGACATGCTCAGCGACGACATTATACAGTTATCGAAAAGCCCCTGGGCTGCGCCGGTCATGCTGGTGAAGAAAAACGACGGCATATTAAGGTTTTGCGTTGAACCGGCGACTGAACAAAATCACCAAAAAGGACGTGTACCCCCTACCACGAATCAACGACGCCCTCGACCACCTCTACCATGCGAAGTGCTTCTCATCGATGGATTCGAAGACCGGCTACTGGCAAATTGAGGTAAACGAGAGAGAGCGAGCGAAGGCCGCATATATAACCCCGGACGACCTATACGAGTTCAAGGTGATGCGTTTGGGCTGTGTACGGCGCCAGCAACGTTTCAATGAGTCATAGACACTGTGCTAGCTGGCCTGAAATGGCACACCTGCCTCGTATACCTCGACGACCTTGTGGTATTTGCCCGGACTTTCGACGAACCCCTTGAAAGGTTGGAGTCTGTACTCGAGGCCATTCGTACGTCGGGGTTAACGCTGAAGCCTGAAAAGTGCCGTTTCGCGTACGAGGAGCTCAAGTTTTTGGGCCACGTCGTCAACGCCGCGAAAGTCCTACCTGGCCCGGCAAAAACTTCAGCCATTGCGAACTTCCCAAACCGAAAGACAAGAAGGGCGTGCGCAGATTTTTCGAACTTTGCGCGTACTACCGGCGCTTTGTCGCAAACTTCGCACGCATTGCAGAGTCACTCACACGCTTGACGAAAGATAGTACACCTTTTAGCTAGGACAACGACCAAGAAAAAGCATTCTGCTAGCTGCAAAAACGCCTGCAAAGCCCGCCCGTGCTCGCTCATTTCGACGAAGACGCCGAAACGGAAATACACGCCGACGCCAGTGATATAGGCTTGGGTGCCGTCCTCGTCCAAAAACAAAGCGGTTACGAAAAAGTAATCGCGTTTGCCAGCCGTGGTCTGTCGAAGGAGGAAAAACTACTCAGCGTCTGAAAAATAGTGCCTCGCTATTATATGGGTGATTTCAAAATTTCGCCCATGCGTGTATGGTAGACCATTCAAGGTTGTGACAGACCATCATGCACTGTGTTGGCTCGAAAATGTGAAGGACCCCTCAGGCCGTCTTGGGCGGTGGAGCTTGCGCCTGCAAGAGTTCGACGTTACAATCGTCTACAAATCCGGCAGGAAACACTCCGACGCCGACTGCTGTCCCGCGCTCCCGTCGTTCCACCACCACAAGACTCCGATGAAGACAGCGCGTTCTTCGGAGTCGTGACGGAGAGCGACCAAGCCGCCCAGCAGCGCGCCGACCCCGACTTACGCGTCATAATCGACTACCTCGAAGGATATGCAACGTCGCCGTTCCTAGGACCTTCAAACGCAACCTACCAGCATTCAGCCATAAAAACTCCGCTCTAGTGAAGAAGAATTTCAGCCCCGGAACGAGAACGAATTATCTTCTTGTCATCCCCGCGGACCTTCGTGACGAAATTTTGGAAGCGTGCCACGACGACCCATCTTCCGGACATCTCGGCACAGCCCGCAAAATTGGAAAAATCAAGGCGACTACTACTGCCCCGCCTTACATCCGACGTCACCCACTACGTCCGGAGCTGCCGTGACTGCCAGCGACAAAAAACGCCACCGACGAGACCCGCCGGACTTCTGCAGCCGATCGCCGTCCCATCGAGGCCCTTCTAACAGATTGGAATGGACCTTCTGGGCCCTTCCCTACATCCCGATCCGAGAAAAAGTGGATTGTCGTAGCGACAGAATACATGACGCGCTACGCAGAGACCGCCGCTCTTCCGAGGGGGACGGCACAAGAAGTCGCAGGGTTCTTCATAAGCCAAATTGTGCTGTGACATGGAGCCCCGGAAGTCCTAATCACGGACCGCGGAACAGCCTGTACTGCGGAGCTGATGGAAGGCATATTACGCTACAGCAACACGGATCACCGAAGAACGACGGCGTACCCCCCCAAACGAAGGGACTAACGGAACGTCTGATGAAAACGATCGCGGATATGCTTTCAATGTACGTCGACGATGAACATAAGACTTGGGACGAAGTGCTCCCGTATGTCACGTTTGCGTACAACACGGCTATCTAGGAAACTACGCAAATGACGCCGTTCGAGCTTGTCTACGGAAGACGGCCGACTACGATGCTTGACGCCATGCTTCCGCATGTATAAGACGACGACCTCAACCCTGACGTCCAAGGATACCTTCAGCGTGCGGAGGAGGCCCGCCAGCTCGCTCGAGTTCGTTCAACGGACCAGCAGCTGGTCGATGCCGGGCGCTACAACCTCCGACGCCAGACGCCGAGTACCACCCAGGGGATCGTGTTTGGGTTTGGACCCCATCCGACGACGCGGACTCACTGAGGAGCTTCTGCGACGGTATTTCGGACCCTACCAGATTCTACGACGTGTCGGTCAACTTACCTATGAAGTGATCCCCGATGGTGATTCCGGAACATCACGACGACGCACGCGGCCCGAAGTGGTCCACATGGTTCGCTTGAAACCTTATTATGCAAGATGGCGGACTTTTTTTATTGTTTGTTCGGACTGTCTTTTATTTTAGCATCGGGTCGATGCACTCTCAGAGGGGGGGGTAATGCCGCGAACCATGTATGGCTTTGTTTATTTATTGTTTGTTTACAGCCCGGCCACGCTCGGCTCTGTTATCTGTGTCCCAAGCGAAAAACGTCTTCCATTCTTTATTTTTATGCCGCACGGGCTATCTCACTCAGATAAGCAGACTGTTTCGCCCTAACTTCACTAGCCCAGAATGATCTCCTTTGATCTACAATGTTCTGGGTGTAAATCGATGGTTCCAGAAACACTCGCGCCGAAAGATAAAAGCCTGCAGAGCAGATGCCGCGGCATTCAAATCGCCGGAGCTCGCCTGCACACGTCACTCTATGGACTTGCTGCTTCGCCGCCTGTGTATACGTTGAGTTGTTAGGGGAGCACAGTTTCGCTCCAATAAACGTGTTTTCCATGAAGACAACTGCGTCGTCTCTGACTTCGTGACAATATTCCTTGTGTACTAATTTCCTGTCTTATAGTTGCGTAATGTCTTGTTCTTGTTCAACAAAGTTGACAAGTATGAACATATAAACCGGGATTAGACGTTTACATTTGGCTGTGAGTATATAAGACTATTGCGCAATATCTATCTTACTTCGGCCGGGTGGCTGAGTCGAGTCACAGACAGACAGACACAGACAGACAGACCAAAATTTCTGGGTTTCAGTAGCCCAAGAAAGACTCGTCTTTAAAAGGGAACATGCTGTATTAGTGAACAGTCCGTTTCGATAATGATGGGTGGATGTTTATGGTGCAAGGCAACAGTCTATTTCATTTCTCGATATGAAGATTGCGTACCAGGCTTGACCAGTAACCGATAAATGCCTCACAGCAATGAAAATATTGTTGCCGTCATAAATATCCTATGATAACACATTTTACGTCAAATTGATTTCGTTTTTTATTTTTTTAATTTACTTTTCATGTATTTCTTCTAAATTTTTTCTGCTCCAATATTAAAACGCGCTCACTTGTTCGGCAGCACCTCCGTTGCATGTGTCCTGCTTAGTTCCGTCTTCCGCACTGTTTTTTTGGTGTTTGATCCAACTCATGCCCTTCTCGATGGAGTTCACCAGGCCGCATTGCGGTTGTCTGGTCTTTTTGGTGTTCATCTGTGAAGTGTTGTCTAATTTGTTCATACACGGTGCACTCCCATAATATGTGTTGTTGGTTGGCGATTGCATTGCAGAAGCGGTACATGGATGTGGATCTGCCTTTCTACCTTGCATGAGGTGTAATCTGTCCGGTGGGTGCAGGGAACTGGTGACCAAAAAATGAACAGCTGAAATTTTGTGCCTCCACATTCAAAGCAAGTTTCCTTGTGTCCCTATGTACGGTGTAGAGCCTTAGTAGCACAAGCATACCAAGTTAACTTCGACATGCACTAACCAGCCAATGCAGGCGGCTTACAGCGTAGGCTGGTGTATTAACAAAATATGCAGTTTTGATGCATGTTTTGTGTCGTTTTTACCCAAATACTGAGTTCTATTGTACACACTTGATTAGCCGGACCCATGCGCTCAGCGTCTTGGGCGACAACTGCTGCCTCCTGCCGGTTCCTTTTGGTTAGGGCGCGAAATTTTCTGGCCTAAGAGAGGCTAGCTGCTTCTGTGCAAAAAAAGGTCGGCAACTGCATGCCTGGAACAAGGACGTTAATTTCGCATAACGTTAAATGAAACCAAAGCTAACTGGCTATGGCTTATGAAAAGATAAAACTTCAGAGCCTCACAATCGTGAGTAATAGTAGCACTAAATTTTACTGAGCCAAGAAGTAGGTGTCGATTCCTAATCCAGGAATCTAAGTGACGACCGGGGGCGACTGACGCCCTAGGTGCCAAAAGTAGCTGCAGGCGCAGGTAGTCGCTGGGAAACAGGTTGTCCCACATCTCAGGGGTGGTAGGTGGAAAGGAAATGGTAGAAGGCCAGGGTTGTGTGCATACTCTAATAAATGTCGGCTTGTGTGCCAGGCTTAGAGCAGAAAGTGTATTGGGCTGGAAATTGTTTGGAAAATCGTGATGTGTTTAAAAAGCGGATTCTAAACTCCTGGTCGTATGATGCCAACGTGAACGACCGGGAGCCTGGACATGTTTCGAGCAGAGGTTAATAAGGACGGAAGAATTATCAGCTCATGAATGTCGTGATTATGAAACACAATACGAAAGGGCGTTCGCACTTCAGGTGTTTACGACACTGGCAGCTGTCACGTTTAAAGTTTTCTTTTTGAGCGAAAGCTATACTAGGGTACATCTTTCGAGGTCATTCTTCGCGTGGCAACCATTTTAATCAGCCAGCGCCAAGCTGCGCCTTTTCTTTCGTTACGGCTTCGCGTCCTCAGCGCTTCCTTACGGCCGGTACCATCAATATTGGCGAGGGGAAACGGTCTGCTTTGCATCCAGGCTGTTAGTGCGTGCGGGTCAGCGCAAGCGAATTATCTGGCTGGTTGAGGGCTAAACGACAGACATACGAAAGCACTGTCCTGACTGAGATTACAGGAACGAAGCCAGAGAAACACATCATGCACGTACACGAAAGCGCTGCTTTTCATTCGGCTTCGCCAGTGCTTGAAGGCATAGTCTCGCTATCGATGGCCTGCCGGCTCGGCTGCCTGTGAATTCAGCACGAGTCAAATGATCAATTCAATTACCCAGTACACTGTAGCTACGCGAAAAGCGTCTAAGGCTGAAGCCAAGGCACACGGTGAAAAACAATGTGTGCATCGTGCTAGCTTTCGCTCGTGCTAACTAAGTTTAAAAGGGTTAAACTTCAGCTATGCTTTAAATATACCTACTAGCCTTAATCCTCGCTAGCAGCGCGCTGCGTGGTAGTGATTTGTAGATATACATTGCATCGTGATTTTTTGGAAGGCATTTAACCAGTGGTTTGCGTGGTCTGATATGAGAGTTATAAGAAAGTCACCAATAGCCTGTTACATCGGTAGACAATGCTTGTGGGGCACCATAACTACTCCCATGTGCACAGACCGCCACACCTGAGGAGTGCGGACCCAGTCAAGCGATTGTGTGAAGGTATTTTGTACGTGCTCCAAACATCTTGGAGAACAATGTTGAATAAAATAAGGTTTGGGTTTTTTCAACCTTGCTGTTAGAACAGATTTGAATGAAAAAATATAGTAAAGGCACGGCAAGATAAATTGTTTTGATATCAATACTTTCCGCATTTCCTCAGCAGTCAAAATTAGGTCTTGAATAAATGAAAAGTGTGAGGAATGTTTTTCTTCTCCAGGCTAAGTTGTTTGAGCACTTTAAGGTTTTAGTTGTGCACCGTATTTCAGTACAGAATACAATTTTTTTGAGCAAAGGACGGTTTTTTGCTCTTAAGCAAGTTGGTGCAATTTTGTTCACCCCATTAGCTTTACCCTTTCAATATAATGTGTGCAATGTGAAAAGAGAAATTACGGTGAATAAACTTGCCACAGACTTTCATGCTTTATTTATAAAAGTTTCATCAGGCATGATCGATTGAAAATCCAGAATGCGCGTCCCGGACAAAAAGATTGGAAGACTCTAAGACACGTGCGTGGAGTGCGGAGAACGGCCCTGTTCCAAACATGTACTTCACACTGTAGCGCCCCTGTGAGGAGAAAGAAATGTACTATAGCTCAATATTTGGCCCGGATATAACCTTACACCGGAGTGTCGTGAAACACATAGCTGCATCAATCAGTAAATTGCAAAGCTGCTCATTCCACATTTTTTACCATAAACCAGCTTTAATGAGCAATTGCTGCGTTTAAATTGCGACAAAAATAAAAGCTACACGGAAAAGTAACAGTGGCGTGCACGACCATGATTTGAACCCTAGATGAAATGTTTACCGATGCTGGTACATAAAATGGACGCAGGCACTTCGAATCATGCCTTGTTCGTGAACAGGCGAATGTGACCTAATGGCAAACGATGCTCAATAATAATCGTGTGCTGAACGTTCTATTTTAATTTTTGAACTTGTGATCAATTTTGCTAGCATATAAGCCTCTGTTTGATTTTATTTGGTAGGCCCTCTTTCAGTTGATGAAAACTAATTGTTTAAGAAAAGTACCGCTAATAATTCTACGCTTCCCTCGAAATATCAAAACAATCAAAAATTAGTGGAACTTTGGTGACTACGGCAATGTACTTTATTATATACTACAAGTGAAAACGTTGCAGTTTAAAGGGAGCACATGTTTTGGTCTATGACATGGTTGAAGTGTGTTGAGAAGTCCAACCTATACTACGTGTAAATGTTTATGTTCAGAAAAAAATTACCAATTGGTTAGTAATGGTTGTTTTACATTTGGTAATCTCTTGTGAGATAAGCATCTGATCATGACAATGAATGATCAGCTTACCGTATTGTTTCACTTGAAAAACTGAACAGAAATCTCGATCGTTCCAGTACAGAAGCGTGTACCTCTTTCCGTTCCCTAGTTCTGCACAAAAAGAGAGTTTAAAAGCGGGTTCGCTGGGCGGGCAAACGAGGTTTATCAATATTTGACAAGAACAAAAATACATACAGGCGTCAGCTACAATACTTTTAAACAAAAATGTCACACAAGCATTGTTGTCATCATCGTCATCATCAACAACAACAACAACAGTGACCATGACATAATCGCAAAATCAGCCTGGCTATTTGCTAACTTCACCTTCTACTTCGTATTGTGCATTTTACTGCTTGAGCACTGCTTCGCTTTTTTTCCCCCGAAAATTAATTTCATTTACCGCACTACCCTGTTTTTATTGCAAGTGATGGGGCGTTAAGCAACTGCCAAGGTAAATATAAATGGTAGCGAAGCTTCGGGCGAAAAGCGGTTCAGAACCTATTGCCCGTGACATCAGCATAGGGGCTTATGGGAGTGGCGATTGGAGCGCGACTACGGTGAGGAGGGAACAAACACTAGTTACAAAAAAGCAAGTTTGGTCAACAATAAAAACGACAATTATATATGACGAACTGATATTTATTTCCGAATAACATTTATTTAGGCACGATGTGTAAATAATTTATGAAAATGCTGTTCATTCTCAAAAACCTTTTTTGTAGCGCCCTCTGAAGAATGGCACATGCAGTCCTTGTAGTGTTCGGAAAGGCGCTCCTAAAGTTCGTCTGCTGGGAAACGCCCCTCGCGTGTTTTGGTGGTGCGCATTTGCTTCGTTTTTCTTGTTAAATTGGTGGCACTTAATTTTTGCTGTGTGTGGAGTTTCGAGGTGCTTGTATCGTCGGTGAACACGTTTAGTACCGTGGCCCGGCGGGCACGGTGAACTACGGGACGATGCTTGCCAACGGTTGGAGCGGAGCGCTTTCCTCGGTACCTACGGAAACGATGTGCTGTAAAAGGTTGCAACGGCTACTCCCGTACGCCTGGCGTTTTACTGCACCATTTTCCTTTCATTTCCACAGGTAACGCGAAACTATACTACTGCTAATACGTGCACAGGGGTTGTGTAAGGAGGACGTGGTGGTGCTTCGAAAAAAATGGGTCTAAAGCTTTGTTATGTCACTAGTTATCTCTTGATTTCACCTCAGGCTTGCTCGGAGCAAGTGGTGTACAATTGCTCTAGGACTTATCAGCGTAGTACCAGTCGAATTTAAACGAGTCGCTTTAATTGTCTATCTCAGTGTCTTCTCTATTACATTACAACGCTTGTAGTGCTCGTTGCTTCCCGCACTTGTATGCGCAAGCATTTTTTTCTATCGCAGTACTGTGTTGTGCTGCTCCGTGCTGCGCTGCTGCCAGATCTTTCCTGCTATGTGCTTTTACATACTCCGTCGCTTTCGCTTGAACTGATCCATTTTTCCTCTTTTTACTTATCTGTTGCGACACTTGCCTAATAGTGCAACCAGGAAATTGCAGGCGTGAATGCTGAGTGAACTTCTGTAGAAACCCATGTCTACTTGATAAGACGCCGAGACAGCTGCGGTGTGCTCGCTGCACTTTCGTGAATCGGCATTCCTGCGGCCCGGTTTTCTGAGTCAAGATGCAGTGCCTAGTTCTTTTCTCTTGTTTCGAAGTAGTTCTGCTGTTGACGCTTTCATTGCTCATAATGCTATGTGTTACGGGTAAAGTCAATTTTTCGGCGCGTAAGGAAAATCAAATGCGACGTACTTATTGTATACGTGCTCATTTTGTGCAGTGTGGTAAATTTGTTTTATGTTTATCCTGGAATAAAATTCAAATGTCTTGATTATAGCATGACTATGCGTTATGTCCTTCTCATTAGAACAGAAGTACACAAACTGAGCAAGCGTTATATAACCTTGATCTATACTTAAGGCCCGCACGCAACCTGCGTATGTGCGACGGAATGAAACCCAGCAGTGGCGTTGGTAGAAATTGGTATAGGGGTAAGGAGTGGGCACGTTTTTATATGAAAAGGGGGCCGGGGAGAGTGTCAAGTGTCATTTTGTGCTCTGTATCCCTAAGGAAGAAAAAAAATTCCGGTCGGAGGGGGGGGGGGGGTAGCATTTGCCACCCACTGCAATCAACATAAACAACTGATTGGTTTTATACAGCACTGGAAGGCATGAATGCAGAATAAAAGTTCAGAGAAGACGCAAGATATTTTTATAAACACCGAGGCGAATCATACGACAGTATGCTAAAGTACGTTTCTCTGGTCACGAGTATAAGCTGGCGTTGACGTGAAGCACACACGCCAAGGGCTCGCCAACTTGCGTCACAGGTGGAAATGACATGAGCCCTCAGCGATCAGAGGCCTGCTAAGGCTATTTGAAGTCAAATTTTCCCGCTAATGCCACCAAAATGACGTCACTTTCTGACCGTATCTTGTGTCACATCCTGTTTATTTTTTGTTCCGCCGGCAGTGTTCCCTCCTCACACAGATGACGCTAAGCCCCATGAGCAGCTTAAGAGCCGCCATTTTCGGAACGTATGGGATTCTATGGAAGCTTCGCTACCAGTTATATTTACCTTGCAACTGCTGCCTTTTATTCTGTCTGAATGCACTTATAAATACACTCGTTGATGTTGATGTGGTCTTATGGTTGAACAAGTATTAGAGTTCAGCAATTTTCAGGACGTGCATTTTGGATTGGCATTCTTGTACAAAAAAAAATATTGTGTCCTTTTTTGGCAATTTTTTTTGGATCTTGATCGTGTTACCAATTGTGACATTGAAATAAACAGCCTATTGAAAATTATATTGATTATTACTTTGTATATAAATTTGGCGGTTTTTTTCTTTAGCTAAAAGTTAGAGTATTGAACAAGAGTAATACGGCTATTCCATTTACTGTTGTAACAACATTCAGTTACAAGAAATCGCCACGGCAGAGCCCCATTCGTAATTGCTTTATGTTGTATCGCTATATATAAATCTGCTTTTTTTGTAATGAAAACAATTGGTTTGCTTTCCTTTGGCCTCATTTAAACAATGATCTGAAAACAGAACAATTACCGGTAAATCTCAGTCAAAATTGCGCAACCATAATGAATCAGCGAAGTGCAATGTATAACAGCAGTAGACCAGTCTTTACAAACGCTTTTCAATCACTCCACAAGCTGTGTTTACAGATTCGATTCGAGTAGTCGATAGAATATGCAATTGAGCAATCCTCGACAAGTGCTATGTGGGGAACAAACATTATATTTTTTTAGCAAAATACCCATGGTACATACTGCTTGATGACATGCTGTTACTTGCAGCAAAAGAAAAGCAATACAAGTAGTGCTGCGAATCGCATAATCTTAAATGAGTTTATTTTACTGGAATAATAATCAATGTGCGCATGTCGATCAGGACGAATAAATTGAGAAATTTCTTCGGAAAATAACCATAGGACATTCCTTCTCCTGCAGCCCCCACAAAAGAGGACAGGGGTTATTTCGGCCTTTCTCAAAACAGAACTTGCCTAGTTTTTACATATAATAGTTCACAACGCGAGGGTAATCGAGGATAAAATTTGTACTTTTTAAGATAAGAAACATAAAACTGCTGTGAAAAAAATTGCTCTAACCGTTACAAGGAGCTAAACAGTTATGCTGCAGCAGATACGTCTCCGTAGGGGTAGATATATGCGAATCGAAAAAGGTCGAGATAATATTAACTAGCTTTTCACGGTAACGCAGTTTACAAGTATAACAGTGTGTCTTGATAAACTTTTTGTGGGCGTTCGAGTGGCCCACGTGCGTCACTCTCAACTACGCGTGTCACGCAACTGACCATTCAAAACGACCCAAGGAAAAGCTTTATTTCGCGGTTGGAGTGTTTGAAAGATTAGTTTGTTTCTGCTGAGTAAAAATCGACACCCTCTTTTTAAAGATAGTTAAAAAGTGAAACGTTCGCCCATATAACCCGCGTCCAAGTTCCGGATCCAAACTTCTTCCACCGTGTCGGATGGCGCAATCGGATTTACATCAGTGCCTTAACGTCAGGGACCCAGGTTTGAATCCGATCATTGGAAGCGTTTCTTTTCTTGAGGCGCTTGATGTGTCTGTGAAAATCCATTCTGTAAGTTGGCTTTCTCTCAGGTTGTTTCGAGCGTAAGTATTTGACTTTTGGAAGTTGGCTTTCTTGCAGTGTGGTTTGAGCGTACGATTTGAATTTTGGACTTGGACTTTGGGCTTTCGACCAGAGAAGAAGTCTCACCTTTCAACCGTCTATCACTTTACCGACGACCATTACCATCGTCAGAGAAATTTGCATTTCCTGCAGTACATTTTGGTGCAACGTCGCCTTCAGTGAGGCAGTAGATAGCTTGCGCCTAATTTTTATACTGACGTTCAGCGGAATGGGAGCTGTATAAAAATGCCACATTACAATTACATTAAACAGGCTATGCGATTGAATGATATTCTCCCATTTTCATTACGTGCACTTTTGAAATTGCTGCAAAGCTTCTGCTACGTACACCAATAATATATAGCTAAGACTCCTTGAAAATTGAAATCGAATATCGGGGTGAGTATTGTGTAAAATGTTTCTTCCTGCAACTGAACATTAGTGGTTTCACTTATAAGGTAATATTGCAGGACAGTTTGATCGAGCCACGCAGCTCTAATAACTTCTTGGAGCGTGGTTTACACTATACGTTCTAAAATGACTGTCTTAGAAGTTTTTGTTGTTCAGCTCTGATAAATCAATTGGCTCCATACAAACATACAGGGAATTTGTGAGATTGTTATTCCTTGTTACGTTTCTTGCATAATACGAATGAGAAGCTTACAAAGTAGGTGGCTGTTGTGTCACGAGAAACACAGAAATTAGATTTCTTTTTTTTCAATCAGCGTAATTACCAAATTAGTAGGGGTTGTGATAAAACCGAACATATTGCCAATGTACCCTTTTACATCAGAAAGGATGATGTCTGGAATTTCTGCTGGCAAAGTATATTTTGCGTGCACCTATGCTCAGGGCAACATCCTTGCAGTATACTTAGAAATTCACTTACTTGGGTCTTTGTACGTTGTCAGCGTGGGACCAACCCCACGGCTTGCTGGTGGGGCAAGAATTCCATAGAGACGATCTTTGTGACTGCAGAGAATGTCGACAAATTGAGTGCCAGTCATCAGGTGAAAAGTTTGAGACGAAGGGACCTCATAATGTACCCATGAACAATCTCCCTAGATGGTGTACGAAAGTTTGATATATAATAATATAAGCCTATTGCTTATATCCTAATGCGAACGCGAATAGGGCGCCCGACGATATCATACAAATATCAAATATCTCTAGAGCCATTTGCAACGATAGATGTATATTGCGGTGCTTCCAATATCTCCATTCTTTATTTCCTTATATCAGACCAGACCATACCAAAGCCAGATTATAACATGAATCCGTTGTGGCCTTCTCCAAGTCACAGGACTCCACTGCGAGAACTTATCCAAACCAGCTCAATCTTAGGGACATATTTCGGAAAGCAGATTGTTCGTGTGGTCACGTGAACGGATGGTGGGGTAGTGTTAACCAGCTCAGAGATGGACGCAGGAAAGCCGTTGACGTGTTTTGCAAAACGCACATTTAATGCATACTCGAAAACCCCCCACTCAAAGCACTCAATAATTAAACTACACAAAAATATGAATACTCAAACCTCCAACACTCCCAAAACAAAATTCAACTCTAAACCCAAAAATGTCTACAATAAAGTCCTACACCATTAGTTCATATCCACGCATTACATCGTCCTAGTTAATGACTTTGCCTCCACAACTCCCTAGTTGTGTCCTTTACGACTGCGTCCCTACTGGACTGGCATACCCCGCTCGTCGGCGCTGACGTGTCGCACCCTTGCGTAGCCGCGACTCGGTGGTAGCCGTTCTCGTTTCGCTTCGGTGCCGGCGTTCGTTGCGCGTGGTCACTCCTTGGATGGCGTGTGCTCCGCGCGTCCCGAGTGGTTTCTTCGGTGGCTAACTCTTGGTAGCCGCTCCCGCTGGAGGTCCCAGGTAGGCTCGGCACGAACGTAGCCTTTCGGGGCCGTCGAGACGAACGTCGACGGAGCGTGGACATTGGCCGCTGGTTCCCGACCGATGCCGCTGGGGCCACGAAGACACAGGTTCGTGGTGCACCTAGGATGACGGTGCCGATGCGAAGTAGCCCCGCTCCCGCCCAGGCTCGGATGGCACGGTCGATGGCCTGGCCGCGTCCCCCTGCTCGTTCCTTGAAGCGACGTGCTCCTACCGCCTCCTGGTTTCTTCGGTTTCTTGCCGCCTCCTCTCCTTTTTGTGCACCCCGCTTTTCTCCCCTCTGGGCTCTCTCGTGGCGCACACTCTTTGGCTTCTTGCCTTTTCCATTGTCCATATATGGCCATCACGCAACTGGTATCCTGCGCGGTTCTCTACTTGGCCGACCAGCGCGCTGCCATATTTGCCCACGATGCCTCGGTGTTTTTGCGCTGGCGTTCGCTCATTGGTGCGCTCCTGGCGCGCACTTCAATTTTCCGTTCCTTTGTTCTTTTGTTTCACTTTTTGTGGGGTTCGGTGCATCCCCTCTCCGGGGGTGCCCTGATACATGGCACGTGTACGATGTTACCCCTACTAGCTTACGTGACCACGAGACATCCCTCGCAGCAGTGTGATTGGGGTGATTCTTCTATCCCCTCCGCTGATGAGTGATTGATGACCCCGTAATAGACGCCCAACCTCATCTGTCACCTATGTCTTAATTCTCAAAAACTACGGCCGTCAATTCGAAGCGACGCGATGTTGGCCTGCCAATTCATGAGCACTGCGCTCGGCCGAAGAACTCTGGAAAATAAATGGCGTACCTCCAAGATCCACAGCCTGCTCCTGGCCCAAACGACGCGCAACAGTGGACGCTGCTTTGCGCGTAATTTGGGTCAATATTCACCCTGTGCTCGGTAACGTCTGCATTAACATCGTGCCTGGTGTAATTTCTAGGAGTTATATTTTCATAGGTACTAAACTTGGTTATGCAAACTAAACGCGTACGAAAACATGAGTAGTATACTGGGATGACATGTAGACAGAAATACTTTTTGTGTACAAGTTCTAATATCAAAATGCATTAATACTGCCAGTTTGTCTTCAATTTTAATGCCATTTCCAATTAGACGCCAAGTAATTAGACTAATTTTAGACCGCGGCTGAAAGACTAAGGCATAAGGGCTTTGCTGATGAATAGTAGAATATACGTACCGGCCAATGCAACTCTCAGTTTTTCATTCCTTCAATGACTTCAAGCTACACTCTCATACCACTTTCTTTTAACAAAACTACCGCAGACACCGATAACAGTACGTCGTTATGCTTTGATTTATTAGCCAGAAACCAGCTTATTGTGCACGCCATCACTTTTTATTGCCGCTTTGTCGCTTCTGTTACTGTTAGTACTTAGTTTTGCATACCCTACCTTGATATTACACATGAAGATATTAAGGCTCCTACAAGACGATTGTCGAAGAAAAGTTTCATACCCTCATAGTTTTTTTGGTTAACAAAACTACCGTAGCCTCCAATAACATTACCTAAATATTACCTAGATATTACACTTGAATAAAATGAGGCTTCTACAAGAGGATTGCCGAAGAAAATTTTAATCCCTTCATACTTGTTTCAGTTTAAAAACAGTAAATACAGTAACTAAAGAACAGAAACTACTGTTTATAAAACTAACAGTACCTAGATATATGCCTAGATATTACACTGGAATAATATGAGGACTCTAAGAGGGTATTGTCATAGACAACATTCATACGCTCACAATACTCTGAGTTTACAAAAGTACAGCAGTCGCCAGTAAACGTACGTAGTTATTCTTCAGCTTGTTGATTCTAAACCAGCCGAATGTGAACGGCATCCTGTTTTTTTTGTGATTGCCGCTTTGTGGCAACCATAATTGTTCTTACTTGGTTTTGCGCACCTTACCTACATATTACACTGGAATATTACCAGTGTTAATGTAGGTCGATAGTCGAAGAAAACTTCTAAAATATCTTAGACGCCTTTTTCATTTTAATAGTAAAGCGTAATCTTTGCTCACAGTTGTCTCGTACACTCCGCAAAATGAGTAGGCTATTCCCAATCGAGCGTCCTGCTCAGGAATGCACGAGAGACATAAGCTGAGAGGGCCTGGATTAAGACCGATACCGTGTGACCATACGCCGCCCAACCAAAACGGTTGCCGTCTCTTCTCACGCTTCGCACTCCGCCTTCGCTTTGGAACCTACATTGTCCGTGATGTGCGCTGTGTGTTTTGCCGCCACGAGAAACCAAAGGTGAGACAACTTCGCTCAATACACGCTTCCAGATTTTTAGAGTGTATTATTATTTTTGGCGCGGAATCATTCGTAGCCACAGTTTCCCACCAATCCGCAGCGTGTGTAGGCGTGCTACAATACTAGGCTCTTTGTGCAGGGCTTGGCTGTTACTTCCGTTTAGCGAATTTCCTGGAACTCTTTGCCCCGTATGAGATATCATTTACTGATATTTATAAGGGTAAAAAAACAGATTGTTGTGACTACTGGTTCTGCCAAAAAAAAACTCTGGAATAAATAGTGCACATTCAATTTCTCGTGTTTATATCCGCACATATTGGAAAACTGTTTAAAAAGTGCGATTAATGTTGAATATCTCAACAAAACCATGAAAAAGTTACGCAGACATGAAAGGGTACGAAAATGCGTGAGAAGAATTTTTGTTGAGTTGAGAAAACGTAAGTTCGGGCAGGCAGTGTGCGTATCTGCTTTAGCAATTAATGAATCGACGATACGTATGCAACGGCTGCTCACAGCAGTCAATGGGGGTGTAGGGCGGTACATAGTCGCGTTCCTACATAATAGAAATTTAAGCCAGAGGTTGCGGCCCAGACACAACCAATGGCAATGCTCGTTATTAAGAGGTTGTGGTAATAAATATCTGGGGATGCCGCCTTTCTTGCTAACTGAGCCAACCCGCCGCCATGGCTCAGTGGCTAAGGTGTTGTGCTGCTCAGCCTAAGGATGTGAGTTCGATTCCTGGTGGTGGCGGCCACTTTTCTGATGGAGGCAAAGAGCAAAAACGCGCGTATGTTCGAGGTTTAGGCGCACGGTTAAGATTCAGAGGTGGTCAACCTTAATCCTGAGCCCTCCATTACGGCGCGCCTCATCGCCCGTGTAGCGTCGGTGCATTAAACCCCACAATAAATTAACTGAGCCAAGCAATGCATCAGTGATTGTACAAAACCAAAAACAATTGACCCGTTCATAAAACAAATGAAGCAATTTCAGAAAGTAACAATCAAGCCATGCGCATACATTAAACTGCGGTGATAGCTCATAGGCAGGGAAATGAGGCAATGATTGGCTGTGCACCGAAGGAAATGCACGCGAATAGTTCGCGCGATGAGACAGTTATATTATATTTTGTTTTGCTCGCGGCACCGCAGACAGGGCTCCTTGCGCATGAACTAAATCCAAGGCAAAGGGCCAAGAGTACAAAGACACGGTAATCACATCGATTGAGCTGCGCATGATCACATGCTGCAAGTTTCAAAACAAGCGCCATCAACAATGGTGGCCCCTTCACTGTGGAGCATGGTGCAGGACTGTTACAGAGAAGCGTTTAGCCGACTGCACTTCTTTGTACCTGGCCTTCTATCTTCAAGTTCGGCTTTGTATAGGTTTTCTATTTCTATTGTTGTTTTTATAACGTAGAGTTTTTATGCAATGGTTTCCATTGCCTCAAAATGTAGTAATATTTGCGTGCTTCTATATGTGCTTGCTACATTACTCCGGTTGTTTTACCCACGTAGTAAAGGGTTCCAAAGCTGCATACGGCAGCTTTCTTCTTCCAACCAAATGCGTAATGCTCTTTTTACTGTACACAAAAAATACATATCAGTCCACCTAACCACTTGTAGTTAGTTCTTGATTTAAAAGTTGTTTTGTGCGATGGTACACCTAAAAACAGACATTTCCTTCAAAATATTCAAACTCTCGATAGATTTGTTTTATTTTCTTCCCAATACCATTAAATACTGTAAAGTTAGTACTTCGCCGTGCACAGCGCATCAACAAACAAAAGTAAAAACTGATTTATTTAAATATTTGAAACGAATATGCTCTAAATCAACCAAAAACCATCAGCTATATCATAAAAAAACGTATTTAATAATGAATAAATCGAGGGCCCGAAGAATGTTGTCTACTATTTAGAAACGGTATATGGTATGATCACGACTTACCGAACCAGCTATTTTTATTGCATTGCGTTTGTTCCCCTAACGAACACAGCATATTGCCTACCAGGTTGGGAGGTGGAAAGCTCCATGTGATGAAGACAACGAAGACAGCGTCGTCAAAACATGCCCTCACGGTGTTTGTGACGTGAATGCGGGGTTCGGGATTGCCCTCAGTGTGGTTGCCCCGAAGACCAAGAAGCGTAAAGTGACAAGAGGGAATGACGTGGGCCAATGGTAAGTAGGCATAAGCAAGGAACTGGGGAGGCCAGGCTGGAACGGGGGAGAACGCCCGGAGGAGTGGACGGCGCAGGAGTGGACTCGAAGCTCGTCGGGATTTCGGAATGCGAGCTCGAGAAGGGTCTATCTGGCACCTTGGCAGCCTTTGGCCAAGGCGTGACTCCTGACTCTTGGAAGCACGCTACGTTAGCGTGCTCCGCCCTTGGACGACCGGCTGCCTGCTGTCTATTGTCGACCGGCAGTGGCCTGTTTCTATCTTCCCGCTGCTACAGGGTGCCCGATAGTGAGCGGGGGCCGAGCAGATCATTCTCAATGAAGACAACGGTGCGCTTTCCTCGTAGACGTTCCGGCACGCTCGACGATGTCAGCGTAGCCCCTCGAATCCTCGCCTCGCCACGTTAGCAAAACCCACGATGCCCTGTAACAACGCCTCATCGCTCTAGACGTTTCGTGGGGACTTAGTGTTTTCGTTTGAACAAGCATTTCTTTGTGTTATGTATCTTTGACGGAAATCTGTAATTTTTGTAGTTTGATGAGTATAATGTGTTCCTAAAAATCGATGTTTTTTTCTTCTCCAAGCACCCTCGCCTAGTTATGGGCACTAAGGGCAATGCCCAGTCACCGCTGAATGCCTCAAAAGAACCTGTGGGGTTATTCTCCACACCTCACATTGGCGTCCACCACAGGACGAGGACGTTTGTGCATTGGAAGGTTACGGCGTTGTAGGTCCCTTGCGTGGGTGCACAATTCACGTGCAAGATATAATCGCCACAGGGAAGCGTCTCAGGTTTCGCGATGCAGAGTTATTGACATGGGCGGACGACGCTCTCGTGAACGCGCGAGATGAAACAGCTGCAGAGCGCGAGGCTTCTCGAACGCGACTCGGACAGGAGGAGTAGAGCCTGAAGCTAAGGCATAAATTGGGGAACTTGGGGATAGCTTAGGAATAAGCGCGGAAGAGCTATCAGAATGAGTGCTCGCGGAGCAAGAGTGGGAGCGCGAGGAAAGAGCCCTAGAGCTGGTAGCACTTAAAGAGAAGCAGAAATTGAAAAGAGAAATTCGCAGGTTAGAGTACGGCTTGCGCAAATTGTGGCCATGCATAAACCGATGCTTTAATCGGACGACACCTCTAAACAAGTGCAGTCGACTACCTTAAACTTCGTTGTTTGCTCGTCAGTTGAACTCGAGGTGAAACATAACTGTAAAACTGATCTGCAGGACCTTCCCTTCCGGAATTCGTTTGCGTTACAAAAAAGACAGTTCTATTAGAGACGGGGAGGTCCGAAACTCCCCAGGTTCAATCCAGCAAGTGTCAAGGGATAAGAAGCAGCTGCATGAGCTTAAGAAGCGCTGCTTCAGCAGCGAAAGGGGGGAACAACGTAACTCTGAAAAGCAGGGAAAATGTCGGGAGACAAGCGAAGTGTGAAAAGTTAAAAGCCCCTTGCTGGTCGCAGCAAGGTTCCGCAAACATGTAAACTCTCGCGCTCAGGGCCCACAGACTCCCAGTGCGTTCCTATCGGCTCGCACCGCTTTTGATGTAAATGGGAAGTCTAGTCAGTACTCTTTTAGTGTCTACAATGGACGCAGTGAGTGCACAGCAGCCAACGGCAGAAAACGTACAAACTACCAGCTGGAATGCCTTTTGGGTGCTTTTTAGACCGTAAATCCTCATGTTTTTGCTGTGTAAATATAGTCATTTAGTTTTTGTGTTGGCTTACTAATGTAACACTGTCAGCTAATGGGTACTGATGAAATACGCCTGCTGGGCGACTGTGAGTGTACGTGATGTTGCTCACGTGTGTGGCGATGCTGTGTACTGGATCCGCCGGTACGATTGTTATCGAGGGTTTGTTTTACCTCCCTATGTAGTTTTTTAGTCAAACAAGGTTCTTTAAGGAGGGCATTTGTGAGGTGGAAAGGTCGGTGCGACGACGACGACGGCGAAGACAGCGTCGCGAAAACATGCCCTCATAGGGCTCGTGGTGCGAATGCGGGCTGTAGGAATTGCCCTCTGTGTGGTTGCGTCGAGGTTGCGTGTGGTGGGCCAATGGTAAGTAGCCACAAGGAAGGAGCAGCTGAGGCCTGGCTCGAACGGGGGAGAACGCCGGGAGGAGGGGATGAAGCAGGTTCGAGGAACGTGACGTCCAAGTGGAAGAGTCGAAGCTCTCCCGGTTTTCGGGACCCGAGCTCGGGAAGGGTCTACCTGGCGCCTCGACACCACGAGACTAAGGCGCGACTCCTGACTCGTGGAGGCGCGCAACTTTGGCGTGCTCCGCCCTTGGGCGACCCGCCGCCTGCTGTTCGTCGTCGAATGGCAGTGGCAGGATTCCCCCTGCCCACTGCTACAGGGCGCCCGATCGTAAGCGGGGCCCGAGCAGACCATTGTCAATAAGGGCAACGGTGCGTCTTCCTCGTCGACGTTCTGGCACGCTCGACGGTGCCATCGTAGTCCCGCGACGCCCCGCCTCGCATCGTCAGCAGAACCCACGACGCCGTGTGGACAACGCCTCATTGCACTGAACTTTTGGTGGGAACTTTCTTTTAATGCACTTCTTAAGCGAGCCTGAAGCGTCCGCCGCCGTCCGCATAGCAACAGCTGCGGGTGCGCGCGCTCCTCGTCTCCCTTGGCAACGGGGGAGATGGGCGCGCGCTGCCTGGCCGCTGACATGCACATACCCACGTGGGGGATTGGCCAGGAATCTCCTCGTCTTCCTTGGCAAAGGGGGGAGATGGCGCGCGCTGCCAGGCCGCTGACATGGCACATACCCACGTGGGGGATTGGCCAAAGGAGTACTGACACAAATTTCAAAGCTGAGATCCGCTCTAGCAATCAAGTACAACGACAACACAAATAGCTGGTCGTGCATGGCACATACCCACGTGGGGATTTGCCAGGAATCGGGCGTGAGAAGGGCTAATGCCCGCTTAAAGGAGTACTGAACGAATTTCAAAGCTGAGATCGCTCTACAATAAGTACAACGACAAACAAATAGGTGTCTGTGAATAATGCATCTTTCTTTCTTTGTAGTTGTGTGGTGTGTGGATCTCTCTTTCGCGAACATTACAGTTGTGTGCGTGTGTGTAATCTCTCGACACTCATTAAGATCACGATATCCACCGTAATCGCGCAATCAAACCGTGCATTCGCATTACACACTCTCCCCCTCGGGAAGTGCGAGGAATTTTTTGTGTTTTCTTGAAACTGGTTATCGCCCTGTTATGCATATATTTTAACGGCAATCTTAGGTGTGAACTGCTTTCGCGTGTAATCATTTGTAGTTTGATGAGTATTGTGTTCTCTTAAGATTACATGTTCGTTCCTTCTCCAAGCACCCTCCTCTAGCTATTGGCACGGTACAAGCTCCAGTCACCACTGAATACCTAAAAAGAACCTGTGTGGGTATTCCCTTGCACAGGTATAATGGATTTGCAAATAAACGGCGACGGGAAGCGACGTACTTTACTTTCTGAGATAATTAAGAAGTTAAAATAGTTGCTAAAACGTCACATGGGAAGTACATCTTTAAGCACTCAGTATAGTAAAGCTGATGAAAGAGTGGTAAAGAACATATATAAGGAATATTAGGCAACTCTACGTATACAGGGAGATGTGGAGACGTTTTTCTATACAAAAATGAACCTTAAAAAGGGTACTTACTCATAGCTACGCAGTCGGTAGATCCGTTTAAAGTTGTACGTAGTTCGTGTCAATGATTTTTTAATATACCTGACGCATAGCACTTGTTTTTGATGTATAATAGCTGGGTAACTTGCCACGTACAGCCATATTGGCTCTTTGGTACTCAAAGACTGCAAAAGAAATTATTATGACTTGAGTTTTCTAGGGACCATTCACAACAGCTTGTTCCGCAATGACAGTTTGTGGAACCACGTACATCAGGTTGAGGTGTTATGGTTCTGCAACATTTTATTAGGGGAAAATTATACAATATCTTTACCAAAATTCCAATACTTCGCAAACGTTTTACGAGTTTTAAGGAGGTTATTGTTATGTGGTACAACGCGAACAGAGGAAAAACAAAAAAGGAAAAGCGCAGGGTGGGGGCTGACTCGCAACTGTTATTTGGTTAAAAGGGCAAAACAATGTAATATACGCGGGCGCTCGCACCCAGTAAAGTCAACAAATGGAACTTAAATGAGAATGAGACTAAACAATATCGAAACCATGCTCGTGGCTAGGTGGTATTTAAAAGCATTTTGTCCGCTATTTGGAGCATGTGTTTGCCTTTTAACTGATCAAAATCAGCTGCTTAAAACACATCTGATCATGTGCACGATTTACGCAAATTTTGCCTCCAAAATGGCACTCACATTTTTTTTGCGTTGAAATTAAGGTAAATGGAAACAATGTAGGATTATCGGGAATATAGATTTCTCCATTTCAGAATTCCTACAGTACCCTAAAGGACCCGTTAATTTATATGCAATTGTATATCCGCCTGAATATTGTACATGCATTTTCTATTTTTTTACGTATTGTAATAACAATGTTTTGCTCTAAATTCCTCCGCATTTTGCTCTACAGCACCGACATGTTTTAAGGATCGAATTAGGTTTGGCAAAGAAAATAAGCAATACAGACTCGCATAAAATTAGAACAAATTTGCTTTAAATGTTGAACAACGAAAAGCGCGTGAAAGGTAAAGTGAAATCATTCAGTTTCTATCGCCCCTTATATTTGGGGGTGATTGCAGCTTGTAAACAACAAGATATTGTTTCATAATTGGCCCGGCTGTCAGTTGTACTTTATTTTTAACCATTTGTGAAAAGTCGATGGTATGCTTGTATCTTGACACTTGTAATAAAGGAGGAGCAGAAGGAGATAGCCTTTATTACATCAGGAAGACGCTAGGTCAAGTGGGGGAAGTGGGAGTAGAGGGTGGGATATTCGTAGCTTGGGACCTCTTGAAAATAAACCGTTCTAGTTGAAGCTGGTTGGCTCCTTACGAAGGCGGAAGAGGCCACGTGGGGTGAGGAGAGCAGTCTCACGGCTTTAAACTGCTCGCGCTAGACCGCTTTCTATAGAGTAGTGCGCAATTACAGTCAGCGTGGAGGGTTCTAGTGTTCAACGCTCGAAGTATGAGGAGGAGGCATTTGGAGGAGGGTTTAAGTTTCGGTAACACGTAAATTTCGGACAGTGCCAAATCAGGTGCTGGATATTGGAGGGTGTGACGGAGGCGCAGAAGGGACATCGAGGCGGATAAACTTTCAGTACTTACTTTTCAACACGTGAGAAATAATCAATACGGCCTCACTGTAACTACTCGCGACATGCCGGGGGCGTTTTAAGCATGGCATGCCGAAATCCTTTCGTGAGACCTTCGAAAGAAACGCCGCTCAAGGGTAGGGACAGTTGATTTATTTAAAAGAATTAACTCACACTGATGTTTCGACTCTACACAATTATCGGCTGCTCTCCGTACATACCCACAAGTGGAGAGAGTATGGTTTCAGAACCGCCTGTCATTCATGCCCGTGCCCGTACACGAAAAACTGTTCAAAACAAACCAAATGACCTTTAACAGTTGAGACAACTCCAGCATTTCTCCGGAATAACTTTACGTGTTAGAATTAGTTTCTTGACCATGAATTCTAAACGTTAAAAAATTGCCGTCTGCTGTCAAATATATGTACATCACCAGCCGGTGTACCGTTTCAGAGAACGGCTGCTACGCTTGTCTAATCAAACCAATCCTGAAACAATGTATATTTGTTCACCGTGATCTGTAAACGTTAAAGATAACCGCATGCTGTCAAATACAAGGCCATCACCATTAGGTGTACGGTTTAAGAGAACGCCTGCAACGATTGCCTGATCAAACCAATCCTTAAACAATCTATATTTGTACACCCTGAATTGTAAACGTTAAATATTACAGCCGGCTGTCAAATACATGGCCATCACAAATAGGTGTACGGTTTAAAAGAACGCCTGCAACGATTGCCTGATCAAACCAATCCTTAAACAATCTATATTTGTTCACCCTGAATTGTAAACGTTAAATATTACCGCCTGCTGTCAAATACATGGCCATCACAAATAGGTGTACGGTTTAAGAGAACGCCTGCAACGCTTGCCTAATCAAACAATCCTGAAACAGTCTATATTTGTTCACCGTGAATTGTAAACGTTAAATATTACCGCCTGCTGTCAAATACATGGCCATCACCAATAGGTGTACGGTTTAAGAGAATGCCTGCAACGCTTACCTAATCAAACAACTCCTAAAACAGTCTATATTTGTTCACCGTGAATTGTAAAGGGCAAAAATTACCGTCTGCTTTCAAATATATGGCCATCACCGGTAGGTGTACGGTTTAAGAGAACGCCTGCAACGCTTGCCTGATCAAACGAATCCTGAAACAATTTATGCAGAAAAAAACCTCTAGACGATTCAATCGTTACGGGTTGTTTATTTACATTTTAAAATTATGCATTTTTATGTACAGTCCTAAATATTGCAAAATATCTTCTCTGCTCTGAACACGAGGGTGTCTATGGGAGTTAAACGTACATCCCCATTTTTGCCCGCATAAATAAAGCTCCGGTAATCCCGGTTTCCTTCAGTAAATGGAGAAGGAAAAGATTCGACATTAAGAATTTCTTGCGGGACAGAATGGCAGAACACACATCCTTGGTGACATCTAATACTCCACAATACAACACGTCAGTCCTGGAACGACGCAAGGGGAAGTACTATATTACAGCCTTGATAGGCCACAGGCCTTGATCGGCCATATTTACTACGGCCTTGATAGAATTTCCAATTATTTACTCGACATCTGCAACATCAAGTACGAGCATCTCTGCGAATTATTGAACCGTCTGAATTACCAAGGTTTCAGCGGTGTCATGGACTACAAATTTCTAAGGGTGGCAGACCTACTTTACACATATGCAAAACACGTTGACTTAGACTGTACATCTCAAACGTTGGAGCTCATCTTAGTACGGGAAGGTCACATGGACTAGGCACACAACATCACAATCTGGCTTGGCAGAATACCTGTCAAACCGACACCCTAAATCGAAATTTTGGCAATGCTACGCAGGAGGGCAAACCAGGGCCTTGTGCGCAGTGAGCAAGGCATGGTTCGTTTATTTCGTCCTTGTGTTCAGCATCCTCGGCATCCCGTCTTATGTGTTTTTCAGGGAATCGGAGCGAAAAACGCTTTTTGCATCTCTAGGAAAAGCCCGTAAGCCCTAGCGCTCACCACAGGCACCTCAATGGCTTGCCTTACGCCCTTGACACTGCACAATGCTATCATGATAGCGAGGTGCACCTAAGAACGCAGAAAGTGAGACTTCGGTGAACAACTCCAGGAAGGAAACAGTACAATCTTTCATGCGTCGCACCTTACACCACGGAAGGTGGGGTAAACGTCTACCTTACTTAAAAGCCCGAATTGTGGTACGACCAATTCCCTGAAATCTGTGGCCCGGTATCATAAGGAAAGGCGCAAGCAAGAACAACTGCACTGAAAAACCAGTATGGAGGCCAAGCCACTCCATCTAAACAGAAGCGGCGGAGCATGCCCGGTACAGGGTAAGACTCATTATCGTCACCCAGGGAGCAGATGAAATTATACGTCTGGCTCTACACTCATCAAACACCCCGCAGGCGTAAGAGATGGCCTTGGCCCATGCCAAGACAAAGGTGAAGTAAATATTTTTGAGTATCCAAAAGCGTACCGAGCTTTCAGTGTCGGTAGAATTTCAAAGCAAGCTCTCAGGGCTCTTCTCCAACGACCCCCTCCAACGACTCCATCATCATATGACCTCCTGCTAAGTCTACTCATCGCAGGAAAGAGACGGTACCCACTTGGCCCAAGGGAAAAAGCCCACTGGACACCACAGGAAGAGTGTGAGCATACGTGGCAACCACTCCTGGTCGACGCAGATCTTACCCAACACTATCCACTGACACGAAAACTACAACCCCTAATCAAAGATAACACCAGAAAAGAACAAGAGATACTCCTTAGACAACTTCAAACAATTACCGACACCCAACACGCCTACACGGCAGTTACGCCACAATCTACGTGCGAAGGGCGCGTTCACTGCACCTTCGCAACAACGGTGCGGAGGAACCGCATCTGCGTTGCATTGGCCGACATTGTAGACGCAGTAGTTGCTGTGTCGAGCCAGGCTCATCGACGTACACGCTAACAGCCTTAGCGTCTGCCCGCAGACGGTGCGCCCACTCGCTATAGTCGTTCATTGGTGTAGGTCCCTATCGGCTCTGGTGTTTTAAGTGTAGAGCACTTTAAGGGCTAGCCTTGTCGCCGTAGCTCGCTCACAGGACCCAAGTAGAGCAACACGGCGTTTCGTCGTAGCGCCTGTCGTAGGGACGTAACCCAGAGGATTCGACGGCGAAGAGGTTTACATAGTCATAAGCGTTCGAAACTCGTGAACCGCAGGCGCTTGTCATACATCTTCACGTTGTTTAGCGCAAAGAAAACTAGGGTAAATTTGAGGCAAAAATACGTAATTAACCGGCAGCCCCGCGTTCATTTGGTTAGGAACGCTCGTTTGGTTGGTTTTTGCGATAGTAAGCGAAAACGAGTGGCAGCCCAACGGCGGCACGTGCGGTTGAAAAAGCAAGCACAAAAACAACAGAACTCTCACTGGCGCAGTTTCAGGTAGGGGGCGCGCGAGCACTGCAAAGGCGGGAAATTTGAATTGCATTGCGGGTAGCAGGGAGCAAATAACGCCGGTACAACCCATTACGGCGAATCACCGCTTAGCACTTCTGACAGCTTTCACATTGACTGGAACGGCTTAACTGTTTTCTCTTGGGGACATTACCTGAAATTTCCCTAGCACATCTAGAACAAAACAAAAACGGCTCGTTTTCTGGAAAATATTCCTTTAGGACGCTTGATGCAATACATATTACTACTCGTTTTTCTCGCCGAACAGCTGAACGCCAGAAAGAGGAAGTCGTTGCTGTGAAGACCACACCAACGTCGGGGTGACCCCAAAGATCGAATTTTTAGTTTGATGCCATGTCATTCTGAACGTACTTGCACTACCAGCTATAATTTTATGGGTGAATGACTCGGAATCGGCGTCTTCTAATCGTGGTCGGCCGTTGTGCCGCGTTTTATGAGAGGATCCGTACTTAAAGGAGCCATGAAGGAGAAAACACAGTTGGTTCTTCGAAGATTGCCATCGTTAGTAGAACCATACTGACCCAACTTTTAACACAAACTTCGCACAAATAGCTACATTAATAGGTAAAAAGGGAATTACCATGCGACCCACCAGCTCATTTACGCAATAGAACCTACGAGTCACACAAGATTGCTATGCGAATGGTCGGAAGCCGCAACAGCAAACGCAATAGTCAGGCTGCACCAGTTTGCATGCTGAGCTATATGCCGTTAAAGATACTGCATATTCCTTTTCTGACACTAAGAACTTTGTGAGAAACGGTTGAAGTTCCGAATTAACACGCAATCGTGTATGCCAAGCGTACGCAACTACCGCCAGCCGCCGAACTCGACATCTCGCCCTCGCCACCATCGCGCAGACGAATTTCGGGTTCGAGGCTTTCCGGGGCCAACGAACCCCGTTTCCAAGCACGCAGGAGCCGCGACCTTGCTTGGTATCGTAATTCCTTCACAGGAGGTTGGCCGTCATATCGCCAGCCAAGCAAAGGTCTTAAAACTAGAAACGGGGGAAGTAAGGAACAGCAAGCAGCGACGAGAATGTGCCACTCGTCGCACAAATTTCGTATGGTCGTGTAAGGCTTGCTGCTCCTCGTTACGAGCTCGTTTCCATTTTACAAACACTGAAAACTTGATTTTGTTCGAGTACTTTACGATGAAATTTAGTTTTTGAGCTGCATTTTTAAATGCATGCTCCCCCCTCCCCCCATTAGTACGGGCACCAAATCGCTCCGAGGGAGTGCGACATCCTGCCGGTGAGCCGGGAGAATCTCACTTCTTATGTGCGCCCAAACGACGAACCTCGGCGAGCAAGTTCCAGGGCTACGTTTGTGAGACTTTGATAAACGGAGGAGAAAAGAGAGACTGAAGAGACTTACAGATGTGCTCGATATTTCGAGAAGTGATTTCATTTCCAGTGCTCGCTGCTTTCGAGGACCCTTCTCGTTAGCTCACTCCTGGGACATGCTGGCGATCGTCGCCGACTTCGGCAAATCGCCGTCAAAGCGCCTGACCTTGGGGGAAAAATGCCGTGCACACCGCGCATTGAAGCTCGTATCTTTATGGTCGCAGCAGAGAGCTCGAGCGAACAGCTTTCCATACACAAACCAGACAACTGGCATAAGCGATCTGGGTTACTGAATCGAATTATTACCGTAATAAAAATACGGCACATAATACCAGTCTGCAATTCGTCTGTTGCGAACGGGGCATGGACAAGGCAGCGGGTTGCCGACGGCTGGGCGTTCGTCTGTTGTGGCTACGCAACTGGTCTCTTTCCGGTCCATCCGCGTAGCCCACAACTCCTGCCGCTCGGGCATTAGAAGCATCGATGCGCTCAGTGGTGTGAGGTTGTTAAATGCAACCGAGCTCATGGGCGAGAGTTTTGTTCTCCGGATCACGCGATTCAATGACTAGGGCTGCGGGTGACTAGGTTGTACAATTATTTTTAAAATGGCCCGCCAAGTCTCGATTTTCGGCACTAAAACCGGTTTCTGTTTGATTCCTTTATGAGGGTGATATATGGAGTCGACGTACTAGTATCTGTGTCATGGACCGCCTCGTAAGATGAAGTCGTTGCTTCACGTCACGAAATGTGCACTTGACCCGAGAGATTAAAATTTTGGTTAAATTGCCTTATTCTCAGTGACTAAGCATCATTTGCTTCAGGTTTTAAAGCACTTAGGTGCTATGAAACGCTAATCTTTCGAATAAACAAACTTTTGTTTGAGTCATGGCTACTTTAGCACCGAGACAATCGTTTTGGCAACGCCTCGCGTAGGAACGTAACGGGTGCTAAAAGAACATCCGGGGGACACTCGTTCTCCAATGGCTCGCTAGAACGCTTCATGCTTCAAAGACAAAAGAGTGTACAGCAAAGCTGTATATGCCTCCGCCCCCCCCCCCCAACAGTTTATCTCCGTGGGAAACGCACCGCGTCACCGAGAATACGCTGCTACAGTGTATGTATGCTTCACCCCTCACCTGGTTTCACGTTAGTGGAGTTAGACGTGTATTTTACATGAGATGTCAACTACGTCATACGTGTTATATGAGTTTAATTAAACCCACTAATATCGGTCCCAAACGTCTTTACTATCACCGTCTTTCCGGAAGCGATATATGCTGCTGGTTTAGGAAAGAAAGCCAAGTATAATTGCTTGCTCTGATACAAAAGCCATGTTCGAAGAAAAGAAGACAGGATCAGCAGTACCGTATGTTTAAATTTACACGATATCACAACACTGTTTTTATGTGTGTTCTAACTTACCTAATGAAGTCAAAGAGATTATTATCGCAATCAAGAAGAGAAATCAAGTCGAGGAGGCTTGAGTATTTACAGGGTTAGCCATTTACGCATTCGTGAAAAATGGTTAAGTACTGTTTTTCAGCAATTCTCTTAACCCGAAAAGTCGATGCCTTGCACAACAATCTCAGCTGGTTGAAGAAGGAAACCAAAAGAATACCCCTTAATTTAAAAAAAAAACTGTGTGTTTGTTACAAAAAGTTCAGCGAGATTGTGTGGACTTTCGTGGGTTAGGTGATGGCGTTATATGTGCGTCCAGAACAATCAGCTGCGAGCTCTGACAATCGTTTTTGGTTTTCTTCGTCGCTGGACAATTATATCGAGTGGCTATATGAATATTGTGTCTGGCGCTGCAGCCACTGGGAATTGGTGGCTTGACAGTACTTTTCTGGCGGCAGTTCCAGTCGTCACTGGCAACCAGAGGTTGGCGGACTCGCTAATGAATCCATCCACTCAGACTCATTTGGACTCAAAACTTACCTGCGAGTATGAGTGAGCACGAGGCTAGTGTGGCATGGTGAGTTTGAGCTTGAGTGAGTTTGATCCTAGTGAGCCTGCGTGACTTTGAGCCCGACTTCGTTTGAATATGCCTTAGCACCGAGTGAGTTCTGAGTCCATTCTGAGTTCTGAGTTCAGTTTGACTTTTGAGTGCATTTGAGTTAGAGTTCTGAGTTTATTTTCAGTTTTCAGTCGATTTGAGTTCTGAGTGAATAATGAGTTTTGACTCCATTTTCTTTTCTTAGTACCTTTAGTGTTTTTGCCCACGTTTGATTCTGAGTCAATTTTGAGTTCACAGTTTATTTTGAGGTAAGAGTTCATTTTAAATTGTGAGTCCTGTTTTAGCTCCGAGTTTATTTTGAGTTTTGAGTGAATTTCAGTTCTGAGTTCATTTTCATTTTTCAGTCCATTTCGAGGTCTGAGCCCGAGTGAGTTCAGAAATTTACGCTCTCTGTGAGTTTGAGTTTCAGTGGGCGCAGATGTGTTTCTCAGCAATGAGTCTGAGTTAGAGTCAGTGGTGATAGGAAAATAAATTTATGAGAGTTTGAGGGAGCCGGGCAAACGTCGCCAATGTATGCCGGCGCCACCACCTAAAGTGAGCATGTGAACATTGCAGGTGGGTTTCTTGAGCCGCTGCAAAATGGAATGAAGTAAAACCGAGATCTTCAGAATTGGGGTGCAATCGTTATCGCCAATCTGAGTGAGCTGGTATAGGAGAACTACCGCTGGGTGTGTTGGCGTAAGAGCTACGTAGAAATTAATGAACAGGCTTCAGAGCTTCTCACGGCTGGTGTCACTTTCATCCGAACAGGTAACTGGGCGAGTTGGTCTAGATTGATGTTCACTAGGCGCAAATAAAGACAGGGACGAAGGACTAAAGTAAAACACAAACACTGGTTGACTAAAGAATAAAAACACAAACAGGGTGTTACTAGTAAATGTCACTATTGCTAGACCAACCCACTGAGTTGGTATTGATGTATTGTGAGCGGGTATGCACCAGCCTCCGCAATTTAGCTGACAATTCTGCTGGCTGTGCTGTCATATCAGCCAAGGTCACTTTCGGTATCAGCGTCTACACCCATAGAACGACGACGCCAGATTTCCTCCGGAGGGGCCAGGTTAGGAACCCGCTTAAAAAAATATAAACGTCCTACCACAATTTTCACAGAGAAATTATGTTAAAATAAACGAACTTGAACGAAACACCCAGATAGCTGGTGCCTAAATGAATGCACCATGTCTTTACCCAAAAAAACACCATCTTCCCGCAATGGGAACCATGGGGTAGATGCGACACATCGGGGGTTGCCGTTGCGTTATTGAAATCATCGGACGACGTCATCAGAGCGCCGGCGGCGGAACGACTGGCGGAGCGGCACTTACCGCGTTTATATGTAGCGGAATGACAGAGCAGTGCATGGCAGCGCATAGCAGCGCATATGTGTTAAAAGCAAGCGTGAATACGCACAGTGCACCGACACAGCGATGACGCAGATTTTTAGAGCGGCGAAGCGCACAGCTGCCGCGCCGTGGATGCGGACTACGCCGCGACAAACGCGGGACAATGAGTTAAAGAGATGCGTCGCATCTAATAAAGGCACAATGGCTTGTTTTCGTACAAATGTGGTAGTATTGAAAAAAAACTAAACACAATAATTGTTTAGTTTTCAAAACCAGTGAACATATTTTCGGGAACGATAACGTTGTTCGTTTGCCCGGTTCCACAATTTGTCCCGTTTTATAAGGTAGTGGACTTTACAGGACACGCAGTTCGCTTAATAAGAGGTCACTAGTCATGAGGGGAGAAAACTGGAAATGGTTCATTTAGGACCACCTCGGGGCACCATTAATTTCTTGAGGTTGATGCGCACAAAACTTCCCTATATTTGAAGCTTCGTGCTAAGCAATTCCATTTGCGGGACTGCCATAAATGATCCCGGAAAGCAAAACCTCGAAGGTGGATCGCAACAGAAGAAGGATGACGAAACAAGCCCTATGAAGTTTCTGCTCTTTTGATTCCCTTTTGCGGACCCACCCCCCATGAACTGTTTTCGCGGGAGGAAGAGGAATAAATGTTTATTGAACGAGCGCTGGTGCTGCTTTTAGGGCACCCTCCCGGGGGGCTGGGGAGGGGAGCGCGTTTCTAGTCCGGGATGCCCTGGCCTTGGCTGGCCGTCCAGACCCTCTTCACCAGTATGCGCTAGGTCCCATGGTCCGGACTTATCGCAAGATTATGTTACTTCACCTTGCACTTGAAAATGTGGGTTATCAGGTATTTGGGTGCATGAATTGCGAGGTAGTTGAGAACTATGGAAATATTTTGGCCCCTTGGGATCTCAAACGTGCCCTAACTACAATACTCATGGGGATTCATACTGCCTGTCGCCCACCGCCAGCTCTAAAGAAAATTCCACCAGCGTAGTTTTAGTCCTCAGTGGTGCACTCCTTTAAGTACTATGCCGCTGTCACTCGCACCTTTTTTGCTGTATAACTTGCAGATTTGGCACTAAAAAAACTGAAGGAAATGTGGTTGTACTTCAACTAAATTGAGAGAATTACTGCAAACGGATGTGTGAAATTGTCCATTTCTCCGATTGATCAAGAAGCCTGAATGTATTTTCCAATATCCGGAATTTCTTAAGCCAGCTTCAGAAAATATTGCCCGCCTGACCACTCACTTCACTGCAATTGTCTACAAAATCCTCTCCCGCCCCCTCTGCGACATTTATGGCTGTCTTCTAACCGCCGCACCTGTCCCAAACACCTCCCTTCACGTCGTGCTCTTTGTGCGATAAACACAATGTGATTTGCACACGTCAATTCAATTTTCCAGCGTTCCACTACCACCGCTCGACCTGCTGGAAAATCGTTGTTGTGGGATTTGGAATGCCGCCATGTTACATGGGCTTAGGCACCAGCTCTCTTTGTGTTTTTAGGTCAAAACATTCTTTCAATGCACGTTTTTGTATGTTGGCTCTGTGCTTTCAAAAATGAAATAAAACAATCAAACAATTTTTATTTACTTCATGCCTTAATTAGGATTCATGGCTTCAAATCGGTAATTACTTGCATCACAAGCTCTACTTGTTTGCTTGTAGGTTTCTAAAGCCGAACATGAGCGAAAACACACAAAACAAACGTTTCTTGCTTAAAGAAGAAAAATTGCAAGGCTTTAAGAGATGGAATTTAGTCATTCATGAACAACGAAGAACTGCTTTGCTGGGTGTCCGTATTCACAAAGTAGAATGACTGATGAATGTTTTGCTGTTCGGTCATTTAACTTCATTTATATAGCCAAATACTGCTCGCCTTCCGTGTCTGATATTTGGTGTTGAGTGTTTCTTCCCTTGCCAAACACCTCAATATATCACATCAAGTCAAGATTTCATTTTAAAATGAGTTCACTTTTATTCTTCCTTTAAATGTTAGAGCTGTTGGATCTGCATTCTCCGCTGTTTCTTTTACTGAGGATTCTGTTTAGTAGCCCTGGGGGGATGCGTGTGGATAATCATTGCAGCTTGGAAATTTGGCCAATGTAACCCCTCATTTCATCGTTTTCTAGTCTACTTCAGTCTACCTGGTTCTCTCCAATTCCTGAACCTATCTATTCAATCAAATTAATTTCCTGACTGTACCCACCTAATGTCAATCCCCGTAGTTAAAGGAATGATATAGAGGGTCAATGTAGAAGCTCTATGCCTCTGCCTCTTCACGTTGCAAGTTTATTTTTTTGCTTCGGTATTCGTCACACTTGTGGCAATGGCATCGACCTTTCGACCAAAGCAATAAGCTGAGTCCACATTGAAACCCATATCTGTTTACAAGGAATTTAACCCAAAACCCGTAATAATGTATTTTCCTGAAATGCAAGTCTTACATAAATACCACAATCGAACACGTACAGGCCTTCTCCTCCATGGCTAAGGTAACATGACCAGGTGACACCCAAATTTTTATTTGCGTATTAGCCAGTTCTGCAGTATTTATGGGATTATAACAATCAGTTTTATAACAAAAAATTCAAACAATATTATAAAATAAAATTGAATTGATAACATTGCCATGGGAAATTCCAGTTGCGGCGTCACTTCCTTTTGGTACTACCGCGTAGCTGACCAGCCACCCGGAGTGCCACTGTGCATCTGTTATGATGTGAAAACCATAAGATCCCTTGACTGTTGATATGAAGGCTATTTAACAATCCGGCACAATTAGGGCACACCCATCGGTAGCAAATAAGTGCTTCTAATAACAAAAGAGGACTTTCTTGGATGCTTGAAGAAAAGTAATATAGCCTTTATGAAATCATCGCCTGCTGCCCTCTCACAGATCGAGTGAGAACACCAAATAGCGATGTCTGGCATTGTTCCCTGCGTTATAGCTGGGTGTCAGAGGTCACGGCAGCTATTCAATACGCGCAAACCAAACATCAAAGCCTGTTTGAGGGAAATACTTCGCTCGACTATCTCAGGCGTACACAGATTTTGTTTTTTTTCGTTTACTTTTGCACTGAAGAAACAAGCAACTGCAATGCGCTGCCTTTTTTCCCGAGATAGAACGTATAAAACGCGATATTCACAAAACAATAGGTCCCGAGGTGTTAGCCGCTGGAACACGTTGTAAAAAGGTTTTTCCAGTATTTAGGCGTTTGTCCGTCATGCCTGCAATTTGATGTTTGCCCCAACATTTGATATTTGTCGGGAATGGACTTCAACTCACAACATTTGGCAAGCATTTTAGGTACCCTTCTGTGAAAGAACTTTTGGTAAACCCAATGGCTGTTCTGTCTCATAGTTAGGTTACACGAGTTATGATAACGGCTGATTACACAGAGATACATACACAATCCCTTCAAGCAACACGTTTGTAAACGTGGTACTCAGTTGAATAAAACTGCAGCCGTCGGGCAAAACGTACAGCGTTCTCGTCAGCGCATATCGTGTTCGTGTTACAACAGGTAGGAATCGAGGCGTGTCTTCCAAAATTAGGTGGGCAATAAGAATCCACAAAATTTTACGCCCTTAACGTATCAAAAACCAAGAAATATTTGGGGTCACGTGTCACATTTTTCAAACACTTTTTAAAATAAAAAACGTTTAAATGTATAACTTGGAACCATTCATAAATCTCCCCTTCTGTGGAGAAAAATCAGTTTTACTGATAATTTTGGTCCTGCAAAAATAGCTATAAGCGCGCCGTTTTTTTCATGGCGACATTTTGTCTGTACCCTGAAGATCCCAGCCCACCCAAGAATTTACGATTTTAAAATTGCGGAAGCCTCCGTAACTAAGAAACACATGAAAACAAGATTATACCGAGGTTCCACACTATGATCTGTGAAACACAGCCAGTACAAGTGACTCAAACATTTTGCGGATGACTTGTCATGGCTATTGTAATAGCAGCATGCATCCTAGCCGTCAACGTATTGGGAAAAATGGTGGTTTGAGCGTCAAATTTAGAATATTTATTAGAGGTATCAATTACATGTCTTATTACGGGCACTGTAACAGCTTCCGCATTACAAGTAATTCCTCGACCGTTACTCATTTCCCTCGTGTTAAGAGTGTTGGTCAGAAAAATCAGCATTCATTAAGGGAGTTTTTTTTGTTTTCAATTTATGGCGATTATGCAAGTTTTTGGTTCGTGAGTTTGCAGAAGGTAACAAATAAGTATGTTTCGGCGACTGTATCCGAGCAATAAAGACTTATGTCAAACAACGTTGCTCCGAATAGACTTATTTTGCAGTTGCCAAAGGATAAGGGGCAAAAAAGTGTGATAAGCCTCATATTTGCCATATTGCGGAGAGATCTCTATGTTCTGCATTTATTTTTATTTCATTTATATTTTAATAATCACGTAAAATATTTTGAGTGGCCGCAAAGCATATTATAAAGTCGTAAACCATGGTAATAATTGGCATTCATTAGCCAGTATCTAGTTTGGAGTCCGTGAGTTCCAGTTCATATTTTGGTGCTTGCATCTCATTTGTTTATGCCAGTAACCTTGTGTCACGCAACAAAACCTAATGTCGTTCATTTGGAAAAAACCGTCTTCACTAGCGGTTGTTCAGTCTTTGAAAAAACAGAAAACTCACCCAAATAAGGTCCTTGAACGATGGCGGTGCGACACTAAGCCCAAACGAAAGACCAAGTACAGACAAAAGTATGGCGCACCGCATTTCAAAAGTATCGCATAAAGCTTTGTGGTTGATACTTCCGCTCAAAGGCTGCCGCTATGCCCAATCTTTAGTAGAACCATCAAGTTCGCCCTCATAGGTGCTCCTTAAAGCATTGTTTGAATTTTGATATCGTGCGGACCGGGGGCTTGCAAAGCTACCTCATTGTTTCTTGCTCTATTTCTGAGCAAACGGCAGCGACACTGAATATACATGCCTACGCCACCTGTTTTTATGTAGTAGGAAAACAATACTCCCAACCTGGGTAATGTCACCCCTATGGAAAAGGAGGGAATATTTCGCAAAAGGCGATGAATTTTTATGGCGTTCCTACAGTTCTGGAAGGCTATTGTAAGCTAATAGTAAAAACTTGTTATTGGAAATCACTTTTACAATCGAAAACAAATACACAGTTGACAACGCCAAATATACAAGCACCAGATTCAAGGAAAAGCAGTCTAAATTTAACTTTCCTTATTTTTTTATTACGCCTTTTTAAAAATGACATATTCCTTCAAATATCTGTGCTGCCCTAACAACCCAGGGCGGAAACCTAGTTATTTCTAAGACATTCTAGGCTACAACAGTGTAACTCTTTAAGACGTACGAAAGTACACGAAAACTTCTCGCGATGCTTATTCGGGTAATATAAATCATTTTTGAATACCTAAGCACGGGATGGTGATTGGACTTTTTATTTACGAGATATTACATTGCGACCCACAATTTCATTCTTTGTAGTGGTACACTCCAAACACTTCTCATTTGATGGGCTGTGAGAGAATATCAAATATAAAAACGCAATATTACATACCGCCCATAGCGCGACATAAAGTGAAGGGTGAAAACGAGAAGAAATTTATTGGTGGTTTTATTTCCCAAATGAGAACCTAAAGCCCTTCCTGAACTCGTGCCACTTATTATTCTGTGTAACAATAAACAAAAGAATGCACTAAAAAGTCAGAAATAAAATAAAATGGAGGAAGGTGTTTAGATTGAGGAACTCGTAGCATGAATACGGAGAAAATAGCCAGCAGTCTAGAATATCAACGAAAGCATACAAAATTGTTAAATCGACATTTCCGTATTGTTTTTGATCTCGCACAAAACTGCAAAAAATATTTTATTATTACGATACAAGCAAAAAATGGCCGCGTATCTGCTCCTTTTGTTGCAAGTGTCTCCGAAAGACAAAAGTCGACTGGCGCTCTTGCCACGTAAAAGCCTCTCTTCGCTCACCTCTCATGCTCTTCCTTTCCTGTCTCGTTACTCCCAAGATAACCCACTAGAGGTTTGCTCAAGTGAATGTAAGTTTACCGCTTTCTACTGCTCCAAGTCGGGTGTCTCGATGCCAGCGCCGTACGGTGGAGACGCGCGTGGATTGGGCACCTACTACACATTTATTCCCTACTGCACGGGCTTTCAAAAGCGGAACGTGGGTCCTATCTAGTGGAACCTTTTGTGGCTATTGCCGTCTGATTTCTAAAATACCGCCAGGAAGTAGCGCTGGAAACAGCAGGCGACGGTTTTCTGTCGTTGATGTAGATTTGAATTGCTGTCGCAAAAACCAAGCATCCATCATTTTTTTTAGGAAACAGTTGAAATATCACTTATGTATTAATTTTCGGGTTTATATTTGCGTAATGTGTTGTTCTTGTTCAACAATGTTGACAAGTATGAACATTCACACTTGACTTAGTCGTTTACATTCGGCTGTGGGTATAAAGACTATTCCGGAGCTTCTATTTCACTTTGGCCGGGGAGTCACAGAGACGACAGAGACAGACAGACAGACAGACAGACAGAGACTAAAATTCTCGCTTGTAATTAGCCCAAGTCAGACTATCTTCTTTAAAATATACGCGTGAAGAGGGGGAGTGAGTCCACCCCTCCTGACTACATTACAGAGGGCTTACAAATCGGTTTATTATTGCTGATGTGTTTCACCGTCCCTTTCTGGAATATTTATATTTAGTACTACTGTACCCGTGTCGCCAGTACCAACTCCGACCACCGTTGGTGAAGGAACGGTGGCTAGAATGGGAGGTGGGAGCTTCGCAGCAAGCAGCGCTGCCAAGGCGTTAGGAAGTTGTTCATGCCATCGACGGGAGGCGTGGGCGTCGCATCTTGGAGGGCTCTCGTGTTGTCGGCGAATGCAGCAGTTGAAGGAGCCGCTTGTTTCATACCCAGATATTAGAGCTGCATAGCCAGTATATTCCTTTACCCACACGGTGTCTCGCTTTTATGATAACCATAATTTATTGCGATGCATTAAGGTATAAAAGCTTACAAGGGTAAATTTTAGAAGGGCCAAACGCGCTGTTTTGCGTCTTGTTGCAGGTGGGGTCATATTTGCACCCCAATTAGGAGTGCATTATACGTTCCACATTCACGGTGCTGTTTCATGAAATGAAGGTAAAAGGTGGCAGTGGACCATTAGGCGCGCATAAAGCATTTCGATTAGTCCTAAGTATTTTACGATTTTCACTGTGAGCACCATTTCTTCTTGACAGAATACAGTGGTGAATGAGGAGATGAATTCGGGCAGTCATTCAAAATATGCCTCGGGTGCCCCAAAGAGCATTGCCAAATAATACGGGAAAAAAGAATTATAAGAGCCAAGAAACATAGAGGTCACTAATACCTGTTCTGCTTATTGGTAGTTCCTGTCAAACACAAGTGCAGCCAAGGAGAATCGTGGACGAAGGGAAGAGCGGACATAAATGAGCGCCAGCTTTCAACAATTTTTATTCCGAGAAACACGTGAAGCCTCTGTGCATTGATAATTACCACGGAAAGCACCAACAAAAATTACCATTCTGCTATGAAGATGACGAACACTCGTGCAAAAACGTCTGACTATATTATGTTCTCATGCCGAAAAGCGGCACTGACAAACTGCTCCTGTAGCTTGTATGGGTATTTTTCTTCTGATGATACCCCGGATTAAAAATAATAGATTGTGGTATTAGAATAATCACAGATACGAGCAACAGCACAGAGTTCTACAGGGAGACCGTTGCAAGTTTGGCGAAATGGTAGCTGTCCATCACTAAACCACAGCGCGACGGAACAACCACAGGCTGACTAAGACCACACATCACCATAACCAAACACCGCGACGGTACAGACAACAAATAACGCGCGTCACAGCACAGGCCGTCTGACTCTCAACTGAGTTTATTGGAAACCCGCGCACATCACATTCATACCGTTAGGTTGCAAACACCTCCGCAGTGTCAAAGTACATACAAAAACAAAAAAAGCCGGAAAAAAGAAAAAAAAAGAAAACGAAGACAAAACGGGGAACAAGGACTTGATTTGTCGCTATCTCATGAACTGGACCTCTTTTCCAGTAAGCACCCCTGAAGGGTGGCTTACGCACTTTTCGCCCTCTTGCTAATGTGATGGGCTTTCAACTATCTCTCGCTGTAGCGGCTTCGGGTGATTGGTAGCAATATCAGTTTCCACAAACGCCGGGTGGCACCCGCACTTGTTGCAGTGTGAGGGCAAAGGCGGTAGCGGATGTTTGTCAAAGGAGAGCGCATGCTCTCAATCTAACATTAGCACACTTACCAGTCTGCCCTATGTATGACGCACCACACGAAAGGGGGACTTGGTACACAACGCTCGTTTGGCAGTCCACATACCTGTGCTAATGGCTTCGTTGGCAGGAAGGGCAGAAAAATCACGGTGGGGCAGAAACCATGAGCACGAGTGAGAGTTGAAGCCAATCAAATTAGCAAGAGGAACGAAAAGTGCGTGAGCCACCCTTCAGTGGTGCTTACTGAGAAAGAGGTCCAGTTAGTGGATAACGACAAAAGTTGTGTTCCTCTTTTCGCTTTCTTTCTTTTTTCTTTTTTTTCTGCTTTTATTTATTTGTGGTACGCTACTTTGACACGTGCGGCGTTGTTTGCCTTCGAAATAAATGTTTGTGGCGGGTTTCCAATAAATTCAGTTGATAGTCAGCGCCGTGTCCTGTGATTGTTCTTCCGTCTGTCCCGTCTTTCACGGTGTGCAGAAAGCCCTCTTCCTTGGCCCTCAAAAAATTGGGCTGTTCTGCGCATGCCAGTTCACGCAAAAAAATTACATAACCATCTTCCCGTGGGGAACCCGATGAGGTGTTTGGCTTTTTGTTTATATCTGGTTACATTGATTTCTTCATTTCTTCACAAACGTTTTTAATCGGCTATATTTGTTATGACTACATAGAAGATATAGGCGAATATCTGTTCTGTTCCCTGCCTTCCTATCGCGTAATTTTGATATATATGAGCACAAATCAGAGATTACGAAGAGATTCTATGATGTTTTATAGTGGCTATAAAAGCCTATTTTGGCTGTAGTGTCTACATGCCTATTATAGCGTATTTTCACTGCCTGTTTTTATTATCGGCCACTATATGAACACCACCTAACCCCAAGTTTCGCTTACAGGTGCAGTTTGAGATTGTTATTCCTGTTACCTGGCAGCATTGACTGTTCAGAAATCCAAAGGTTCAACAAAGTTCTGCATTTCTACCAACTCCCAGAAAAGAACCGCTAGCTACAAAAGAATGAGACGCCTATCCGCAGTGACCTGAGGCACAGTTTTGCATGTGCAAATCACGATGAGGTGCTATATTTCTATTATATACATCGTTTTCACAGTGATAATTAGACTGCGTTACTCGTGCCCTCTAAACGCATTTCTTCGAACCTGAGCAGTCACATCCTCGTATGTGGAAGCACAGTATATG
>CM023456.1:55286695-55405157 GCA_013339765.2 Haemaphysalis longicornis
ATTCTCACCAGCTCGATAGCTGGAGCGTAGTCAGGACCATGTCCGGGACGCAGTTGTAAAGCTAATTTTTTTACAGCAGCAACCTCCACCTCCTATCTCGCCCCCCCCCCCCCCCCTAAACGGTTCCGCGTCACTACCTCCCATGTCAACAGAAAACTCCCGCGAAAAAATAAAAGAATTCCTGGCCAGTAGTGGTTGTCGTGCACAGCTTCGCTTTCAAACCACCCTTACAGTGTTAATTGGCGGACATTTTTTTTTAGCAGATGGCAACATTGCCGAATCCACTTGCGACGACGGAGGGAACCAGCAATACGCATTATCCGGGAGAACCTGCGGGGAAAATAAAGGGTGTGGTTAAGTGCATTTCACCTGCGTCAGTTTTCATTCTTTGTAGAGCCACGTGTGTTAATTCAAGCGACATCGCGTGGATAATCGTAATGGGCGACGTTTATAGCTTCGCTTTCCAACCACCTTCGCAGGGTGCGTTGGCGCGCATTTTTTCAGGAGACGCAGGATAGGCGAAACCACGTGTGACTATGGAGGCAACCAGCTATACGTTGGTGCCGGAAAAACGTGCGGGGCGTTTTCGTCGTTTCATGTGAGTACTTTTTTTTAAGATTTCTGCTATCGCTTTCAACACAAAACATGTGTTTCCTAAGGTACTTTCAAACTTATTCACACAATAGCTGAGTTTCGCATTTTTGATGTCCTTCTATAGTTCATTCCTTACCATTTGCAGGGTCTGAAGGTCATTTTTGATTGTGCTAACTGAAAACCGTTCAAACAGCTTATCTCTGTGCCTAATTCACTTGAAAATTTCTTTTGATATTCAGGATTTTCTAGATTTTCTGTGTTGCGTAATTGGTTTGAGGGGAAAATGTGTTGTAGAAGGGTGTAAAAGTACAAAAAAAGGCTTCATAAGTCGTATTTGCATCAGCATCCATGACGGTTTGCCCGTTCTCGCCAGAAGGAAGTTCTACAAACCTATTTACGTTCTTGCAATAATTTTCTACAAGTACTGCGTGCAAAGTTTGGAAGGGACGTTTGTGTTGTACGAGGCAGTATATTGAAAAATTCCGCATGAGACAGTGCACGGATAAACACTGGATACGTAAACTTCAACTTTACGTCAAGGTTACAACCACATGTTGGGCCGCTTTCGGAATAAAAAACAGCCATTTCCTAAGCCATATTCATCAGGCAAATCAGAAACTTTGTAGTGCAGAGTTCATATTTTATTTGAAATATGAATGTCAAACAGATATAAAACTGTCGCAAACCGAATTCCAATACAGAAAGCACATTTATTCTGGGGGATGACTTTTCACGGGCGTTCACTGTTTTCTCCAAAATAAATAATAAAGGGCAATGCCCTGGTTGTGACTGCAAACTGTTTTCGCTCTGACTTGTAGCTGGTTGACAGTTAAGCGAATATAAAATGTAGAAACGCACTCGATGCCACAACTCCAAGCGACGTATTGAATGTTTCATTAGTAAAAAAAACGGACATATACAAAATGCCTCGGCATTTGGCGTGCAAGTCTACGGTTACGCAGAATTAGGTCAGGCATCAGGGTGAACCAAAATTCCAACGAGTTCGCGTATTTAGGTACTACAATAGGCTAAGCCTAATTTTGGAAGTGTAGAATCTTTCTAACATATGGTTAATAAAATTCGCTTTCAGCTATTTCAGTTACGTCACATTGCATGGCTACCAGGTTACGCAAGCCTACAAAGAGACAAAATGGTTCGATATTGTAAGCCCCAATTTTATAATATACCTAAGGTAAGAGCAATGGCCGTGGTTTTAAATACGTTTGTGTCGTCCGTTTATTTATATCCAAACGAATTATATCATATGCGGTCGCCAGCACAAAGAACTAAGTTTAAAGCAAAAGAACTTGCATGCATTGTTTCAGCTACAATCCAAACTCCCGCTAAGGGACACAGCTGTAGCACCGAAGACGCTGCATTCAAGCTTGCACGATGTTAGAAGTAGACAAAAAATTGCACGATCGTTATAGAAAGAAATCACGATGTCACTGCAAATGAGTTCGCTATTAACAAACCACCACCATAACCCGGTGCTTACAAAATCTGTACAATGCACACCATTCAAGTATGCATTTTGATCTCATTGCTTCTAGCCACCGTTCTTGGAGCTTATAACCCCACGTTGAGAGATCTGTATGAGGTAAGAAAATGTGCCTTGTTGAGCATGCAAGCCAACCATTTACCACATTACACTTGGCGTGTTGTACATTGCGGTAACTGCACGTTTTTTATTTGTCGGTGCTGCACATGGTTAAGAAGTTTAAAATCTTGCACAATTGCAGAGCTGGCCCAAATATCTAAACAGAAAAATAATCACAGCACTGTACAGTTGTGGTTGTCATGTGTATACACAGCATAAAAAAGTTGGGTGGAGTTTACAGCTGTCAAATTAAAAAAAATTCAATTCCTGGTTTATCATTTCTATCGACATCCTGCACAAAATGTTCAGGATAACCTAAGCACCACTTGTAAAATATTCAAGGAACCAGTATTCTCAATCTACCCAGAGTGTCCTCTTATTATCTTCCTAATCGTCTTTTATTCACCTGCCTTAAAATTAGTGCCATATTTACCCAACTGTAGTTTGAGTGCTTTCTTAAAATATGAAAATTTGAGGTTGAGGCGTCGGCCGACAATCAAACAATCTAAACTGAAACTTGTATGCCCGCGATGGCAAGCCAAACGAGAAATAGGGCACTCAACGACGTAGTTGCAACTGTGCGCTTGCCTTCCGACTCTACAAATATTCCGATTGCTCCTTCGCAATACGTTTTTTTTTCTGCTAACTTTTTTGCGTAACTTTTCACTTTGCTTTGAAACGATTATCCTGGCCTGCACTCCTTATCTGTGTCGTATAAACATCGTAGGTGGGTCTCCAGTGCTACTGGGTCCTTTATGACGGTCATTACTGCGGCCGTGTGTACCGAATCAAGCGCTTTGTCATAGTCTATAAATGTCATGTATTGCGGCCTATTACAGTATGCGCATCTTTTCATTACTTGGTTGATGACATACATGGTGAATCATTGTAGAGTATCCTTTTATAAACCAGACTGTTACCTGGGTTGTTAGAATTTGAGGCTGTTGTGTTTGCGGTTAACGTAACCTTGGTAAACAATTTGTACACGACTGGCAGAAACCTGATGGGTCCGTAGTTTTCAAACTTTTTTTGTATCTATTCTTGTGCATTGAAACTATGTGGACGTTTTTCCAGGCTGGGCGCATTGTGAAGTCCTTAAACATTATGGGAAAAGTTTAGCAAGCCCTTGTAGTATTATATCTCTACCCTCCTTCAAGGGGTTTTCGGTAACGACATCGTCAGCGGCAGCTTTTCTTCTTTTAATGCCCTTAAGCGCCTTTTATTCTTCCTCTTTAGTTACTGGCGGAACATTGCAAGCTATCTTGTAAGCTCAGTGGTTGCCCCACGTCTATAATCGCTGCCGTATATCTTGGTCTAGAATCTTGCCGCTGTTATTTTTATCCAGTCGATATTGTGCGTATTTTACCCGCTTTGTATAGGGGTGCGTACACTTTGTCTTTGTCAATACCCAGCTTTATCTTTGTTGCCGTCAAGTTTTCTCATATTTCCAACGTTTGTTTGATGACTGCCATGTCGTATGACCGAATGTCATTTGTGTTATTCCTGCTAATCAATTCTGATAGCTCGGCTAATTCAATTGGTTCCATCGTAGACGACAAATTTACGTTTTCCGGTTCGTAATAAGTTCCTTCATTTGCTGAGTTTTTTTCAGTTTGTTTCCTACACGCTGATTTTTCAATAGCGTTCTACTGGCTATGTGATTCCTGTTGTTACGCAGTCGTTTAGGGTGTCAACACTGTCCTCGTTCTTACCGTCTGGAGGTGAGAATTTGTTCCTACGGATGACTTTAAACTCCTGCTTATTGTCTCTGACTGAGTTGATGTTGAATATATTCCTTTTTACAAGCTTTTTCTTTTCCTTTTGAGATTCATCCTTACTTTGCACCTAACCATCCTTTGATCATTGCACCGTATCTTGCCTAGAACCTAGAGCTACGTCCGGGCGTTCACGTCCCACTTGTCACTTGTGACAAGCGCGAAAATACTGTAACGCAGGAAAAAGCGCCGAGGTATGAAAGACAATAATAAAAATACTAAATTCAGCAATTGTACGTTAATGTTACATGATAAGACATGTGCGCTGTTTGAAAATTATATTTCTCGCATTTTAGACGTCATCAATATGCGCTTAGGTGTCTGTGTAATTTAGTATCAGTGTTCTTCAGTAAACTAGTGTTCTTTATTTTGTTTTTGGATTGATTTTACTCGATAATGGTGCCGTATGCTCATATAAGGTTTCAGAAGCTTTGCGCAAATGTGACCCAGAGAGAAATAATTTCCAACTGAAACTTTTCCACGCCTGTCAGGAAGGGATTCCTCCATAAGTCCAAACATACCCGAAGTCCTACGTGATGGGTAGCCATCATCTCTCCAACATGGGCAGTTTTCTCAGTTTCAATGAGAAATTCTCTGACCCTTACAGGAGCCACGGATGAACGGCTCGATTCGTTATGGCCCTGCTTTCTGTACAGCCCAGAAACAAACCCTTCTTCGTCTGCCGCCCACAAATGGAGCCCCCCGCCCCCCCCCCCCCCCCCTAAAAAAATAAGAAAGCGAGCCCACCGCTTATAGCGAACTTATGGAAACGGCATGCAGTTTTATTCTCAAAAGGAGACTCTTAGTGCCCATCTGAAGAAAAGAACATTGTGTCAACTATTTCAACGACGAGCTTAATTTCCAGCCGCTCATTAGACGATAGCTGCAGAGTTGTTCTCAACAACTTAATCAGGAATTTCTGAAGTACTGCGTTTATTTCTGTTTGTATAGATATAACTGTGGCCTGACATAACGTCGATGCTGTAATAAACTACTGCGAGGGAGTGCGAATTCTGCTTTAGCAGCGATGCTGTTCTTGGTCGAGCTGTTGATGGAATGAGGGCTGGTAATGCGGGTGCAGTGATGTGGGATGGGCACAGCCAAGCGAGGTAGAGCGAAAGCGCTAAGCGCTGCAACGAAGTGGAAGCTGATAAAGAAAACCGCAGAAAAAAAAATCCCGCCATTTTCACGAATGGAATGATGATGGGAGGGGTGAAGCTAAAATGCTTATCGTTAAAACCGTGAAACATTCGCCCACACATTATATAAAGACTCGACACGTTGTTATAGGTCTTCTTGGCGGCGCGCACCATCTGAATGAGTGAAGGACATAAGGCGCGTTCGTAGCCATGCTCGCGGCTCGGTTTGTAGCGCAGTGGGAAGAGCGCCACGTACCTCCCGTAGCGGCCATAGAGTCGTGGGGCCGAAACCTGGCGCCGCCGCGTCAATGGCACTCGACACGTTGTTATAGGTCGATGTTTGTGGTGATCATGTAGGGCTTGTTTGGCGCGATGAGAATCTCCATGGGTAAGTTGGCAAATTCGGTGTGTGACATTTTAGCCACCTTGGCCGTCGCCTTCTGCAGAGCGTCTTCTCTCGTGCGTCGTACCCCCTGTACGTGTCTTCAGCTCGCAGACGACGAACGATAACCTATTCTTCTTCCTCTCCTCCTTGTTCCGTGACAACGAACGCGTTGAACGTTTTCACCTCTTCGTCCAATTTTTGGTTAGCCAATCCCTAGGGGCATCCTGCCACAATCATCATCGGCGGTATGTACACGGCGCTACGAGGGACGGGACAGGGCCCGAGCAAGAGGAGCTTCGCCCCTATACTGGTATCACTCCGCCTGGCGTGGTGGGTCAGATGCACACGCCTGGGAATAGCGTCTACACGGCTGACGAGAAAGGCAGAAGTGGCGACACCATTCGCGTCGTCTGCTCAAATTTCCCACGCGCACGTCTCGCGGCATTCTGCTTGGACACATGGCGCCATCTCTGAGTCCCTCTTCTACCCAACACTGAAAGCATCAGTAAACGTACGTTAAACTTTGCCTGTTCGCGATAACCCTATCAAAATTGTTATTTTAATGTGTGTTCCCAGTATTTGGAAATGTATTCCCTTGAGCAACCTTGTTTCCTACTCTTTTTGTCACAGGAGGCACCCGATCACGCTTTCTGATCTTGGCATAGTTTCCGGATATGTATGAAACGGTATATGAAGGAGTGCCCTTAGGGGTGGTTTCTGTAACCTTACGAAAATTTGTCGCGTGCTCTCCAGAAGAAAACCCCCACGTTGGGAGCCGGCCGCTAACAACAACAGAAAATGGCGTTTTGATTGGTAAGCGGGAGCACTAATGAATATCGTGTATCACCCGTGTGCAACGACGAAGATCAGGAACTGTAGTGCTTTTATGAAGACGCCTGCGAAGCACCTCAAAGGAGGGCGAAAAGAAGATGATCAAACCGTTTGTGAAGAATAAAGTGAGGCAGAGATAAAGATACTAATTGATATATTTTCCAATATAGGTAGGAAAAAATGTTTTAGCGTTCGGAAAAGGGAGAGAGCGTGAAATGGATAACAGAACAGCTCAGCCCGTCCTTGCTTGTGCAAATCGGCCTACTTTCTTTGAGAAGTTTTATGAATCTGAGCCATGCTATTAGGGAATGCCACGGAGCTTCGCTCATTACATAAGCACATCAGCGCTCGCGACAGTATGTCCGTGAAAAAAGGCGAATAGTTTTATCATCGAAGTTGTTCTTGTTCAAGGCTTTCTTTGGACGAGGCGTGGTAACGCGGGCGCAGTTTTATGGAGAGGGCATAGTGTAGCGGATGGGAGAGCAAACGCCAAGCACACGTGCCGCCAGCTAAAAAGTGGTCGATCGTCCAATTCAGAAACGTTAAGCATCTCTAATCTAATAAATCTGGTGGCAATGTTTATACTTGTGAACATTGTGAAAAAGAAACCATTAGGTGAAAAAGAAACCATGAGGTATAGGGTATACCATTAGGTATATACTTGTGAAAAAGAAAACATTAGGTATAGTTTAGGCAAGACAATCATACATGAGCGGTATTCTGATTGTGTTTATTAAAAATAAATGACCACTTTATTTATCCCATAAGAAACGTATACCTATCAAGAGAAATGCCCAGATGGCCTACTAATTCGTTCGCTCACTATTTCACTGACTGACTCATCAATGCCCAGCCAAAACTTCAAGAACTGTTGACTTGAACTTTCGGCAGTACATTTGTGTCCTGTCGTAAGGACTCACAAACACGGGATTTTCTCGTAATTGCACTCTTAACCGAATGAAAGCAGGAAATTGTGTTTTCGTAATTTATTATCGTGCGCACCCGTTCACATATCAAAGTGCTTTTGCTGATATTCGTAGCCCTTAGCACTGTCTAAAAAGAAGTTTTAGGGTTTCGCCCTAATCAACACTATTGATTCCATTGTGTATTTCGGAATAAAATGGGTGTTCTTAAAGATTCTCCTAGATGAGTTTCACTGATCCATTTATCTAATTGGTTTTTACTAATAATGTGTCTCAGACAGATCCACGAAAGCAGTTTTAAGTATTTCGCCCTGCGTCGCGGCTAAGAGGGCGAAATGAATTTTTTATAGCAGGAATGTTGTAAGCTTGGCTTGTTGGGGCTGTTCCTTTGCGGGTAGCAGCACGCACTGGACGAAAACACGAAAAGGGAGAGACACAAACAACGCTTGTTTGTTTCTCTCCGTTTTCGTGTTTTCGTCCTGTTTAGCGCTGTTACCCGCAATGGACATTTTTTTTTATATTTTCTCGTGTGACGAGCCGCAAAGGCCTAATATTTTATATGAAAGCCAAGTGATACTGCTAGTTGTAGAGAGTTCTTATTTGAGAAGCGCATTTCTAATATTGTGTAGTAGCTCAATCTCGCTGATTTTTTTTTTGTGTGTGTGAAATTCCATCCCTCGGAGAGTGACAAGCGTTAGAAGGTTGTTTTACAAATTTTTATCTTGATCGCAGGCCCGTTATGATATCAAACAAGTGTTGGTTGGCATAAGGAACAAATGCAAATTTGTTGAAGCTGTTTTACAAGGTTTTGCCACAGCAGCCATGTATTAGGATAATACCCATTTTTCGGAAACTTACATGTCTCTTCGGTTTTCTCAATGACTGCTCAGTCCGTTGACACATATGATTCCTTTTTGATATAAATGCTGCCGACTAAATTGTCCAAAATCCAATTCCAGACTTTTTTTTTCCAACAAGCATATAAAGAGGCGAGCGGGCTTTCAAAAATTACACCTCTGTACAAGTTGAGCTCAGTTCAATTTTTCCGCGTAGCATAGCGCTTGCCATCTGTCGGGAACTTAAACCCCCACACGCCTCCCATGGGAGCTCATTTTATTTATTATAAAATTGTCACCGACTTATATCTTTCATACCTACTAAACAATAATTCCATGCGTAAGAAGTTGTTTTAACACACCCTCCTGGTACAATTTGTTTTAAGATAGTTTGACTAAAGCACGAATGCCGGCTGTTTCCCATAATCCTATTTATCCAGGAGAAGCCCGAGAATTGCCACCAGGCAGGAGTTCCTGTGTACAACTCTACGGTGAAATACCTAATTATGCCAAATCAGAGATAAATCAACAAGTGTTGAGCTAATTGCAGATAACTGAGAACTATACAAGTTGAGAGAAAACTCAGCAAGAATTAGGAACTTCCGGCTAGCCCTCACACCTGGTTGCGTCACTAGCCGAAAACGTGCTAAAGAGGCTTAGCTGGCAGAGCGAGGCAAAACAAGGCGAGCAGGTGGCCTGAATCTAGAAGACAAGCAAAACATTGCGGTGATTCTTTACATACACCAGCTAGGCCGCAAGCCTAAGCGTTATCGCTAGGCGTGCAGGGGCAAATGTTACTTTTTTCTGCACACGACAAGCTTGTAATTAATGCCTGTCGCTATGTCAACTGCGCACGAAAAAAAAGAGAATGGGTGCCGCACGAAACATCATAATAAGTTCGTTACCTGCTCGGAAAAAAGTTGTTCACAAGATTCCGTTTTCCTGAAAAAAAGTAGATATCGGCCAAACCGGCAGATATATAAATGATAGACGGCGTGAGCCTAGAATAATGTTAGTAACTCCATCAGTGGGAATTCAGAAGTCAGTGCTGTGATTGTAATTGTTTTCGATTTTTTAAGAAAAAAAAAGTTCCTGTGTTTTTGCAGCCGCCCCCTTTCATAGGGGCGATTTCCCGTGCAAGCCGGGTGAACTTCCCAAGCGTTGTAGTCCCACACAAGGGCCGAGCGCCAGGCCGGGGTGTCGCTTGTACCTATTTTACCGGTAGGCGCCTGGCGCCACCACGACACACGAATGCACATGGTGCCTTCCACAGCCACAGTGGACGCTCAAGCTCGCAACCGCCTGTGGCAAAACAAGCAGCCGGACTCTATGGAGGCATGGTGCCATAGAGTCTGGCGCCACCCCCGGCTATGGCGCAACGCGGCATGATGGCCGGGAGCACCGCCGGGTCACGGGCCCCTCGCAAGGGTAAAGGCAGCTTTCCAGACGTGAATTCCCCTTTCAGGGGTCCGCACTCGACCAGGACGCCTGTGCCCATTCAAGAAACCGGTGGATGCCCGGCGGTACCAGTATTCAAACCCAGTACCTACAGTTACTCGCGCACACGGGAAATAATAAAGTTTCTTGGAATTGTGGGCGTGGTTGACGTATGCATTAGTGTTGATTCACTATCGTTTTTGGCCAAAGAAATTGCATTTCTTTATCGGGACTAATCGGTTGAATACAGCATGGGGGTCATGGTGAATGTGCCTGGATTTTGTATTAGTTGTCCGTACTTTTAATTCTGTCTATTTATTTTTTTCTTGTTTTCACGTGACTGCATGATATTTTTTATACATGAGCGTGGAAGTATTCTCATTCTGCTAGTATGCACTGAGTTGTGTGCGTACTTTCTGTTCGTCGGGTCGTTCTTAGCGCCATTTGATTTCTATCAAATGCTATACCCATTTATGTAATTAGTATATTGGCCTACCTGGGCTTCGCGGGTAGCAGCTCTAGTAAAATATACGCCTTGAAAAAGCGCTTCACCTCAAAATACCAAACGCGCTCTTGACGCCCACGGGTGTCAGTGTTCCACGCTCAAAGTAAAACAAATGTTCCGGTGGACGGCGCGAGCAATGGAACGCGGCCAAACTGGAATTCGCGTGAACGGGAATTGATGTGCTGGCTTTCATAAATTCTATGAAACTTAGGCTTTCGATTAGGCAACACCAGAAAGCTTCTCTGTAAACATCAGCTTAAGCCATGGTAACTTAATGAAGCTTAGATATTTTTTTCCTGCTAACCAAGATTTCATTGTTTACAATCGCTCTGCGATAGCACCACCCCGGAGGCCCTAAGCATCTTACGCCTATTAATATCAAGGGACAAACTCATCGAGTTCGCGGAAAAAAGAGAACATCTGTAAACCTGTTTTTTCGTTTTTTGCACTACCATATGGTATGCCTATGCGGGTGTTTGATGACCGCTTAGACTGCTGCTGTAGAAGAAGTAGCGACTATGATGCGTAGGTTCACTTTGTTGAATCATAACTGAGCAATTCACCCATAGATGAGTGTTGCAAAAAAACGGACTAGTAAAAAGAGACTGGCAAATCACAACCGCGTGGTCTCATTTTGTTTGTTGTCTTTGGTTTCTTTGGTTATCTTTACACTTCTGCTTTCGCTTGTTATTTTAGCTTTGATTTAGTTTGGCCTGCCCCATCGTTTAAATACTGAGGTGTACAAAAAAGTAAAAAAAAAGCAGAACAACCTATGATTGAAAAACGGCTACAACCGCACAAAAGCTGTGATATTCCTGACAATGTTTGGGGCTACTCGATAAATAGGGTGTGTGACTTCTTCTACTTCCAGAGGAGTTACTAGCGGTTTTACTGAATATTCTCTGCTGACGACTTCGTTCCAGCATGCTTTACTCTGACCAGTCCATCCTAAAATTGACCAGAAGCTTTTGTCATAAAAAAAATATTGTGATATATTTCTTACTTGATAGCTTGTCAACAATGTAATGCTTTTACAAAACTGAACAGCCCATTATGCCAAACATCCCACAGATGTGAAAAAAGCCCTTGAAATTTGCCTAGATATGTTTAATATTTCTTACACGAGTTATCCGTCACCCATTCCTCCCGACAACTTAGCTGTGCATGCGTGTTATTTTCTCAACGCAGGGCTCCATTGACCGGATTACAGTATTTGAGAACAGGTTACCCGCCACTCTAAAAGGGCAATCGTTTTAAAATATGTGACACACTGGAAGAATTCACTGGTACATTCTTTTGCAACAGCCGAACAGCCAGTTTCGTTTAAAAGGTCAGTCTCATGCCAAACATTATAGAGAACAGGTAATGTAGTCAGTTCGGTGAATCTTTTCAGGAGAAAAAGAATGCTTTGGAAGATATATTCACTTGTATTGCGCATGATGACCAACTTTTTTACAGTCTCTGAACACCAAAAAACCCATCTGGCTTTTGTGGAGAAGTTATGATTTCAGTCCCCTCGGGGATCAAGGATATTGCGTGAGAGATAAAAGAATATTTCTAAACTACACGGACTATTCTTTCGAACGGCGCTTTTTGTGGGACGGCTATCTGTGAGTATATTTGTTGTCCTCTGCCAATATCACAACAGATACCATACTACCACGCAAAAAATTAGTGTCATTTAATTTCCATAGACGGAAGTTTTTTCTTTAAATACTCATTACTTCTGCACACCTCGTTCATATTTTCAAACTACCACAGCGTGTACGCTTCAGCCCGTTAAACAACCCTGAAGTTGGTATGTCAACGGGCTATACATCCTTAACGTAAAATGCATGAATATTTTTTTTTTTGCATGTCAATGTCACAAAAAAGAAAAAGTCAAATTGTCTAATTCACAAACCAGATAATTATGGCGCCATTTAGAGCTATTGTAGACAAGGTTTTTTTATTGTTTGAGAAGCCGCCTTTTTGTTTCTACAGACAACAAATTTTTATGATATACTTCATTGCTACTTTCGCACTAAACGTATTCTTTGGAGATGCTACAAGTTCTATAAACGTGTAGGGCGACTGCAGCGTTAGAATATTGTAAAGCGCAAATCCTGACACTCGAGTGCTTAACTACACAATTAAACTGAGAACATTTGAAAAGTAATAAATATAGTGGTGTGTAAAAAATATTTCTGATTAGCTTCCTTTCCGCAGAGAAAAAAATATATCGACATAGTGATAATTGTTTGCGTGCAACAATAAATTATACTGGGAATGCTGTGAGTTACACTTGCTTTTTTCGGATCTGCTGTTTGTATACTTTCTTCTTGAGTCATTTTAGTTCCAGCTATTGAATATTTCTAAGTCAAAACAGGCAATGACGTATCTGTTTCGTTGTTGGAAGTGTGATGTTTGTCACGTCTGTGGCACCATATACACCTCCAACCGGTTCAGGCAAACCACATTCTTGAGAACATCAAAAATTTTTCTTGAATACTACCAGAACTTTATTGCGAAAATTCATTCATATCAAAATATTTTAAGTTGCCATTTCTTATATACTGGTCTTACGCTGATGCTGGCAAGGTTTATGGTGTTTGGAAAGGGTTTATTGTATTTGCGCTAAATCGCTCGTGTGTTGAATTGCTGGGACCAAAAAAAGAGTGTGATTGGAGAAGCAACTTTTTCTTAAATAAGGCAATGCCTCAGAACAAATCTGCTAGCGCAGCGTTTATTTCTTTTAGCAGCTGAAACTTTTAACCTTAAGACATGTACATTGGTTTTAGCAACCCTGCACAGTTACTGGATTTTCGCTGAAAACTTTCACGAACTATCTTATGCCTAACTTAAAAAAACAAGGTATTATTGTGAGTTTACATATTTTGGACATTTAGAAGTATGATAGCAAACAGTCGATTGATGAGGCTGAATTACGTAGACATATTTACGCGCCAACAAATTGATAAGCGAAAGCCTGTAGAACGTTGATTTAAATGAAATCCTAACAGTGTTGCTGGTGCGTTTAAAACAATTTGCATGATTTGGGCTACTAAATGATTCGAGAAGTGCAGCAAAGCTACATAGCTCGTTAGGAGACCAGGAGAGAGCACGTTAGTAACAGTGTCCACTTTACAAAGCATAGCCTTTTGATATGCCGTGTTTGTTTACTTGCAGAATATTTTGGGATTTTATGAGGAAGGAGTCGCTTCTGGGGCAGAGAACATTTCAATAATTATCAGTTGACCATTGCTTTAATTCACCGCCATTAAAAAGGGCTCAGTCAACGACCTCGTGGCTTCGATTATCTGGCGGTGCCACCTTGATAAAGGGGGGGTTCCGCGACAGTATATTAATGAGCGCGTGAATGTTCGATAGAATTGGGATTCACAAGCGAAGTACAATTAGATCTACCTTACCTAGTGGAGACACTTTTAGGAAGGAGTCGTGCATTTACCCAAAACAAATTTTCTATAAAGGGGCTATGAAATTGATACCAAAACATGGGGGAAATATTTGATAAAGTAAATTAAAAAACGTGAGCAGGGCTATCCAAATTGTTTGCACGTGTCGAAATTTAAAGATAAAAATTGGTCGATGAAATAACTTTATAACCGTAATAGCATTGGCTTCACCTGTCACTTTGTAGCCAAGTTACCTACAGCCACGGCAAATCGACGAATAAATATGCTTCGTATGTTAGCTTACACACGACACCTGCCGGTTTATCTGTGTTAGTAATACGAGGACATGGGGCTCACTGCCCGTCGGTAAATGATTCATACTGTGTTAGCTTAACAGTTTGGTCAATCCGGGTCCGCGTGCAATGAATAGCTTTGTATGTTGTTTCCCTTGATTTATGAGTCACATTGATACATTTAGTAATAAATACTTCAAAATGTTTTAAAGTTCTGCCAAACAATTAAGATGAAGCCAACTACTACGTGCTCCCAAGGGCTTCCAAAGCTTGTTTCTCTTATACACAGTAAGGAAGTGTCGAGGTTGAATTCGCCGGCTGTTTGTTTGCAGCAGCCTAATAAAATGAACGGCTAGAATGAGGGCTAATAACGCAATCAATCCGAAGTAATCAAGTGCTGATCACTGGGAAAAGTGCCCTGGTGAATATATTATCAATGGTTGAGTTGTTACATATTTTGGGAAGCATTTCAGTGTAGACCAGCACACTTCACAATAGAGTTTTGGTCAAAACCAAATGAACAAGAATGTCATGAGCGGTAAATATGACATCGGCGGTGCTGCTACAGGACAGAGTCCGTTTACTTTGATGGTGGGTATAGATACAGGTCGCTGAAATTATATACTTGGTGTCCTCCAAATGCTCGAATGACTTTCTGTTCAAGACGTCAAAGCGCGCCACTGAAGCGCAGGAAACTGCATAATTTGCGAGAATCCCCAACAAAGAAGTATAGGGCTTGTGCCGATGAAATTTCGGATATAATCAAAACGAAAATGCACGTTTTCAGTAACTGCAAATACCACTACTTCGTAAACAAGCGCCTCCAGTCACTCCATGTGTTTGAGAATAACAAAAAAACTTTTGTGCTGCACGGCCAAATGTAACTGTGCGAAAATAACCAATGCAACGTTGAGCATGTCACATTCGAATAAATATTCAGCTTTGTGTTGGATAGTTATATTATTAAAAAAGAAGTTCAAAAGCCACCTGTTGCTGAACCGTGTCTCTACCCGATTCACCTTTACGGGGAGAAAGGTAATCTTTTTTGAATCAAACTGTTATTGGGACGCGGTGGCCGGCGCCTTTAGACTAGCGGCGGAAGTAGTAGCCCGATTCGTTAGACGTGCTAGAATATCTGGATCTGAGCTGCCTCGCGTCGTCTCCCAGTGCTCGTCGCAGGTTATAAAAGGAAAATGATCATTTCGGAAAACACGGATGGAGTGTGAAAAGGTATCCGCAATAACACATCATCGGCAATCAGGGGATAAAAATAATGAGTGGTGAATGAGGTGAAGCAGCACGTATAACAGGATGGTGTCTGTCTACAGACGGCGCCATTTGCTTTTTTGCACATCGCTAACACTGACATAAGCACGAAGTTGTACGCGGTGGGCGAGTCCGCAGCTTTCTATTAAGGCATGCGTCAAACCTTTCGTGCAAATGGCAACTCTAACGCCTAGCAGTCCCGGTATCACCAGCTTTTGTCATCAAGAGATTCAAGCGCAGGAGCGGACACAGAGCGGCACAAAATATTTACCGTCAAATGTACAACAAAAATTACAAGGCCACCCAAGCAGTCTTTACAATGTAGCGAATATGAAAGCCTTACTGTCCAATTTACGATGCGAACCTGCTGTCTCACTATCGGCTTTCATCCCTTTACTTTATTCCCAGGGAGGCAACTGTGTTCTTCATAACAACATCCACATCGCCATCATCTCGTCATGCGTTTTCCTTTGCGTCTTTTTCTTTGCTCTGTTACTAGGCCTCAGACCTTCTCGAAATGGCACTTCATGTGACTATATCTTCGTTATATGCGCAGACCTACTTGGCTACTTCCCTGAGCACATGCTCGAAGTATGCCTAAACTACTAGTCATCATCATCATCCCCAGTCTATCTAGGCCCACTGCAAGGCAAAGGCCGCTCCCATTATTCTTCAATTACCCCGGTCCTGCGCTAACTCTGACCAACTTCTCCAAGAAAACCTCTTGATCTCATCTGCCCATCTAACTTTCGGTCGGCCCCTGCCACGCTTGTCTTCACAGGGATCCACTCTGTTACCCTTACAGACCAACGGTTCTCGTGCCTTCGCATTACATGCCCTGCCCACGTCCATTTCTTCTTAATTTCTACCAATATGTCCTTAACACGCGTTTGTTCCCTGACCCACTCCGCTCTCTTCTTGTCCCTTAATGTTACACACATCATCTTCCGTTCCATTGCGCACTGAGTCGTCCTCAATTTAAGTTGAACCCTCTTACTGAGTTTCCTAGTTTCTGTTCCGCAGGTGAGTACCGGTAAGATGCAAATGTCATACACTTTCTTCTTCAGGGACAATAGTAGGCTGCCCTTCATTATCTGAGAATGCCTGCCGAATGCACTCCACCCTTATCTTCTTCTCTAATTATCTCTGCCTCATGGTTTAAAATGGGGGGTCACAATTTGGCCTAAGTAGATATTTTCGCGCACCACTTCCATGACCTACTACTAGTACAGTAAACTACTTGTATAGACCTCATTACTAGCACAGCTACTAAGTGCTGCCTAATCGTTTGTGAGTAGGAGACCCCATCGCTTCACAATTCCCGCTTCAGTCAATGCCATCGAGCTGTCGTAACGTTGAGGATCGGCTCTCTTTTAAATTTTCCCCTCAAAATCTCTTCTCTTTATAAATTTCGCAGCTGCTTAGTTGGGTTTCTACGTCATCAAATGTAGCGCAAAAGGAACAGACGGGACAGAAAGAACACACAAGTACACGCACTAACTTCCAAGTTATATTCTATTCACGTTTCTGCGAATATATATGCTTTGCCTTAGCAGGAGCAATAAAAGAGGAAAAGCTAAAACAAAAATACTGACAAAAAAAAGGGAATACACCCAACACGTGCAAAACATTTTGACAATCACAGTGGCCTTTCGCGTATGGCATCACATTGCAGGAAATGTAGTTCACGGTTAGATAACTCAACCGACGGTTTGCTAACACAGTCGTTCCTTTCACGTGCCATCTGAGCTGCCTCACTAATAAAGCGCGCTTGCTTGTAAGTAATTATCTCGACTACTGTATTGCCAGGAAACTGCGGAGTGCAACCCCTACACGTGCTGACATGCTGTGCCAAAAACCTTCCATGCCATTACGCACACTATTGGCATGCTCGCGTAAACGCACATTGAGGCATCTGCCCGTCTGTCCCACGTAGATCGCGCCGCACGACAACGGAATTCTATATACTACATTTTAAACACGTTCCACGAACTGTGTTCTGTGTTTGACAGCGCATTGGACCCCATGTCGCTTTACGGGACAGGTGCTGTTTTTGTTTTGTTTTCTTTTTGTTTTTCTTCTTTGATTGTTCCTGCTAAGACAAAGCATATATATTCGCCGAAACGGGAATAAAGAATAAGTTTGAAGTTAGCGCTCGTCCATGTGTATACGTTCCGTCCCGTGTGTTTCTTATGCGCTACATTTGATCGCTATGAATTACCAACTAGCCTAATCTACAGGTTTACTGGGTTTCTACGCCGACCCAAAATATTTAAATATCGTCTCGTACGGAGATATTTACTTTATTTCCAAGGATTTTATTTGGAAAACGTTGGCGTCAATACAATGGCTTTTGTCTTCTGACGTTAGTGCGCTTTATTACATCTTATGGTCCATCTCAGGACCAGGAGAGCGGCAGAATTTGGATCCACCACATAAACAATGTTTTCTCATGAAGAGTCATGCGGCGCTTGGCATCTTAACTTATGCACAGAAATCCGATGGAAACGCAAATCATACTATTCTAATAGCGCGATATGATTATTCAACCGCAAGAAATAAGACGTGGCATATTTATTGAAGGAAAGCTTCCGAAAGTGTCGTTTTCTGGCTGGAGAAAAAATGAATAGATGGAATTCTGCCAGCAGAGCCTCAATTTGTGCACACCTATTTTGATAGGTGCAATGAGCGTTATCTGCACCAATATCTGCTTGGAGAGCTGAGCTTTGTTTTTATGAAACACTCATTTTTTATTTCCTTTTTTTTGCGATCTGAAAAACAAGTATTTCTTTTTTTTACACAGCAAAAGGCAGAATTTAAGAGCCAAGCTTGTCAAAGGAAAGCAAGGAGTGCCTTTGAAGGTTGTCTTTACAAAACAAGGTAAAATAAATTTATCTTTTTGGGGGCGGTTATTAAGTACAGGTATCCGTACGACATGCAAGCAATACCTGCCTTCATCTGAAATTAAATATGCCTTCAACAGAAAAACTAACTACCTGCACGGTTCATTATTACGATTTATTCTGGAACCAGCATGACAATAACACGAATGAAACAAAAAAAAAACAACGGCTCAAAATTAATTGTTCCGTCCACTGGTAATAAGTGTCCAAATCAAAGTGCGCACCAGGAATTGTTCAACAGCTTCACCAAATTCACATTTGTGCACGCCATCAACCAGTAACTTGCGCTTGGGTTGACCAAAGGAGTATATAGGTATTAGCGCTGCCTCCTGAGGTCAGTCAGTTGAACCCAAACAACAGAGAGGGAAAGAGATTCATACAAATATTTAAAAACGTTTTGCAGGAAGTCAAAAGATATATCACTGGTGGTCTCCAAGGAATGCGATATTAAAAAGTAAAGCAGGCTTTCAGCTCATCATTGCGGGAGCAATAGACGAGCCATGTCTGCAAAACGTTCCTGCATAGATATACGGACAGACTGCGGTAGAGGGATAGCTGTAACTTTGTGATGCGTACAAACGCAAATGCTTCGTGCTCGAACAACTGGGCTACATTTTATTCGTCCTTCGTGTTTTCTGACGCTTGTAGTCTGAAATATTTTTATCGGATAGTTTAGAGTACGGTGAACACAGGGAAATACACTTTAAATTGCGCAGATATGAGGATATACAAAAAGTAAACTGCGTTCAAAACAGAATTATCGCTTACAGATAAACCTCAAAACGCCCTCCCGTCTTCGCAAAAAATAAACTCCTATAAAATGAACTTGCAGCTGAAGGCAGCATTAGTGAAGGAAACGTAATACACAAAGTCGGCAAGCTAATCGGGGTAATTACGTGTTTCCAAACTCAAGTTGGGTAATTTTTCTTCCTTCATGAATGCCTGTCCTGTTATCGAAAATGGGAAGGTATTAAATCCGGCGAGCTGCGAGATATCATGGGAGAGTAAGATGTTCCAACCAACTACATCAATATAAATAAAAAACATTTTCAAAAATAGGCAACCGCTGACACGTCTGACAAGTGAGATGAACGAACTTAGCGTCATCTTATTCACCACTCAGTCTTGAAATATAGGATTGCCAGCAAAGGTGCATAGCTACCTAAGCAGTTCAGTCACTGGTGTAACAACACACTTTTAGGGAAGGTTTCACGCTTTAATGTATGGCCTTGCAATTTTTACGTTGGCATAAAAATATTTCTTCCCCAACTTGACTCATTGTTTGTAGAGAAAAACAATATATCTCGTGCCAGGTCAAGGATCCGCTACCAGATTATCTTTTTTCCGGTGTTGTCTATCGCATCCCTTGCGCCGAGTGAAACCATGTTTATATAGGCGAAACAGGAAAGTTCCTCGGAAGGATGAAAGAGCACCAACACGACGTGAAAAACCAAAAGATGATCTGTAATGCGATTGCCGAGCATGCGCTCAAGCACCAGCACGATGTTGACTGGAACAACGCTGCAGTTCTGTCTAAAGAACGAAACGTGACATCACGTCTTTTACTGGAATCATCGTTCATACAAACGCTCTCCGATACGATGAATCGAAATGAAGGGACGTTATCATTGATATAGATACGGTAACTGTATCACAAACTGCCCCTTTAAATTCGAAACTTGTCCATTTTTGCCTCATTGTGAACAAGGAACCCGTACGGGTTTCGATACGTCTTTTTACTTTTTTGACTTAGTCAGTGACTGCATTACTGTTTCTTCATCTTGTGCAAGCTTCTGCGCAGGTCAAACCTTCACTTCAACAAAACCCAACGCATAGAAAAGCAAAGATCATACAAAATAGGCGCAAGTCAAAACGCAATTTTAACACCTTCTTTTTTCTTCAGGCCCACCGCTACAATTCCAACTGAGATACTGGAATAGTTTTGAGAAGTGTTCCGTTTTCACCATACCTTTTTTCGGTAAGTTTAGAACTTCGAATGCAACATGGTTAATTCATGAATTTTGGCAAGTGAACCTCTCGAATCGCCAAAAACTCGTAATAGGGGAAATGGTATATAGTGAAAGGTGTAATGCTATATTGTGCAAAGTATGGCTATCATGGGCACCTCTTGTTTGGAGATGCTTAAGATATAGTTTCCGTGGAAATAACAAAAGATGAGTTCCAGAGAAGATTGGACAAACACCCACATCTTCCTGAATACAATGTCACATCCATGAGAAGGCACGTCATATATTGTGCTTTCAAAATGCTAATCCTGTCGTGATGCCTAAACAAACCGTTGGAGTCAGCTTGTAGAAAATTTACTGAGGGATGCAAAATTTTCTTCTTTTAAAAATAAAACAAAGATAAATAAATCCTTAATGCTCATTCCTGGAAAACTTTCGTTAATTCATGGCACGCAAAATTTTTGTGCTGGCCAGAAATTACAACTACACATCTCTAAGGTTTCATCATACTTTCCGGTTTTATCACATATCTTCAAGTTAAAAATATAATATTGATCATCTGCAGTTAACAATAATATTTCTGCGACGTTTTTACAAATTGGGTGCTCCTGTTTGCAAGGGTTAAAATAAGCTTTGTGTTTTAAAGTAAACAAAATGTAAGAAGTACAGATGGTACAACAGAAAAAAGAACCGCGTGAAATAGTTATGTATAAAGCGCAGTGTCGGCCTTCGTGCGAAATTTTCATTGAATATACACAGACATAATCTTCTGAAAGACCAAATAGCGGTTTTTGTTGCGCTTGACCCCACCCAGCTAGCCCTAATGCCCTGATATCATAATTTAATTTAAAAAGCAAATTTTTTCTTTGGGGCACGGAGTACTCGCAAGGTTCCGCTAATGTGACAATTATTCGGCATTTTATTGTTAAAGTGTGAGCCGCACATATCTCGAATCGTTCTTCCAAATTTCTAAAACATCTGTAACTGTGAGGTACAACTGCTTCGTTCACCTGAAGCGAAACAATTTATAATATCGAAGCATCAGTGCGGTAAAGGGAAATATACAATTGTACACAATTGCATAAACTTCTCACAAAGGATGTTCAACAGATTGTTTATTTTGGGAAAGGCTAAGGTAAGTTTATCAGGCAATTTCTGAATGCAGGGAACTGTGTTCAAAATCGGAACATAAAATTTCACCATCTCATACAAAACTATAATTCCTAGATTCCATTGTGGCCGAATATCTGCACACCGATCCGCGCTACCGCACCGTTCTTAAATCCTAGCATGAACCCATTTATTATATTTATTTGGTCCACGTTATTTTACTGGCATAATATGCATTTATATTTGAACATTGCTTTGGAGAAGACGCCAATGCGTGAATTAATCCTTAATTCTGAAGTATTTTTTCTCCACACATGCAATAATATCACAGGAACAAGTAGAAAACAGTTTCATACCACGCTTTTTATTTTATTACCTACCAGTACATTTATTGCCTACCAAAGTAGGGTGCGCGCTACTACGGAGTCTTGGGAGACCTTCGTCATCCCAAAAGGTCTACTAAGTGTAATATGTTGAAATGCGGCAGCACAAACATCAGATTGAGCAGCGTCGGGCTTTTGTGTTTACATTTGAAGTTACGCATATTAACAAATAACACTTAACATATCAGTTCGTGTACCCCAAGCGCGCTTTCTTTCCTGCTGTGTTGAAGCATGCTAGAAATTTCAGTAAGAGGCGTTTTCGGGCACGAAATCTGCGGTAATAGGGAAACGTACCTTGATATCCACCGTTTTATAACGTAGTCGTAGTTTTTTTCAGTCTCAATAGAATTACATTCTACTTAAGTGCACAAAAGATAAGGACACACAAGACAAGGACATGCAGCAACTTCCAACAGAATTTTATTGAACCATGGGGAAATATATACCAATAAAATGACGGGAGACATCTCTTGCCATTTTACTACTACATATTTCACCCTTGTCATTATAACTGAGTTGTAAGTTGGCGCTTGTCCTTGTCTTCTTTGTCCGTGCTTTTGTTCTTGCGCTTAAGATAAAGATCATGGAATACCAACTAGCCTGAACACAGGCCTTTCTTCAACGGAATTATTGCTTTCTGGTTTTTATGTCAAGAGTATTGGCAAAACTTTTCCAGGTCAGCTGGAGTGCGAATTGTACGTCTGGACACCGAAGGTCTACGGATTTTTTCGGGGGTGTAAAAAGGTCTACAAACAGTACTGCCCAAGAAAACCTTTCAAAATATTCAGTATAATCTGCCTGGGACGAAGAGAAGTGTAACGTACCAAAATAGCACAATAAATGGTGGTTTTTGATTGCTCCCTCTGTATTCAGTATTTTCGTCTACATTATATTATTTTGAGTATCGCGTTTCGGCATTGTATGAAAGGTTTAAGAAGATAGAGAGAATGGATGTTTGCTTTCATAGGACGCGGGGCGTTTTCTGCCCCCGCACGTGCTTACACATAACATTAAACTTTTGCTATTCATACTGGGAAGTGTGTCCATCTATAGAACCCAGAAATAATAGGTAATACCAAGGGGGCTTATCATTGCAAGTATAATGAAGGTTTTATGCGGGCCTTATCACTAGCCCTAATGCGAGATGGAAATGAATTTACTCGCGTAACACCGCGGCAGAGGGCCTTGCAGTGTTCAACATCATTGGCGGAATCTTTATTCACTGAGATGTCGTGGGTTATTATAAGGATCTCTGTCACGCGGAGACAAAATACCGAAGTTGTGGGAAAGTGCAATCACGAAACACTCTCATCGCCCGGTAGTTGGAGTGGCAGTGTAGAGAATATAGTCTATCGCTATGAAACACGCTGCTGGTTTCGATTGTACGTTGCGTTTGCTTACGACGGGATTCAATGCGGTGAAATTTTAGGAGAGGAAGGTTCTTTTCAAGGCTTGCTGAAGACAGCACTTTTAGACTTCTTAGATTCAATTCGACACCACATCACACGGTGTCTTCTTGGCTTGCTTATAAAGCGAAGCTTTTACCCATTCACCGATGTCGTCTGTAGTTCAGCCAAAACGCACTGAAGGAAAGACAACTTTCTGGGACGATGATGATGATTTTTTGGTGAATCGAAGAAACCTTAACCCTTTCGGCCCTGGCGTCGTCATTTGACGACACAACACATAATATCCTCTAGCGCCTTAACAACAAAACCAAAACTGCTAGTTTTCAGGCTGAGGGTTGTTCAGGGATGCCTCTTGCGATAGACACCACCATTGTTGCGATTTCGCGAGGCTGGACGATATGAAAAAGACGAAGCTTCAGTGGAAACAGGATATAACGACCGCGCGGGTAAGGAAACGGAAATTCCGGTTCGTCAAAATGTCTATAAATCTGTAAATACTTGAATTACCAGCTTGATATTTTTTCTGTAACATCAGGGTAGCATAGGCTTTCCGACAAAATAAAAAAAAAACTTTTTTACAAAAAAAACATTTTTAATTGCTTAATGACCTAATTAATTAACGTGCCTGTAAATTAATAAATACTTGCACTATTAGCGTAATTTTTCATTTTTGTGCTTCTGATGTCCAAAGCTGTACGAAACAATGCATAAAAACATACCTGCCTCCGTTGTGTTATGAAGCAGAAGGCTGTCTGGTTACGCCATTCCGCCACGATCAAAGCAGCTTGAATTTCGAAATGGGAGCTCGCACGTGCAAAATTACACCGAAAATGCCCCGCCCAGACTAGGGACGATGACGGTTGAACACTAATGAAAAGCATGCAATGCCCGTATCAGTGAATCACTACAGAGTGCACAATCGCAGTGCACTCAACTGTCCCGATAAGAAATTCCGTATGTGTATTGTAAGCTGCTGTGATGTGGGTCCGCTCGCTTCTGGGTTGGTTCGTTTGGTGTGGGACTTGATTTTAAGAAACCTCGCGTTTCCCTATTGTTTTCGTTCGGACAGTGAGATAGTGGATTTTAATAAATAATCACATCTGATGCAATTCCGGAAAGGGTTGACATATCAGCATCAATTTTTGCTGTCCGTTCTCTGTCGACTGTTGCTCTAGCAACATTTGTAACAGTAGCTCTTCCTCATGTCTGCTGGGCATATTTAGGCTGAACATGAACGGAAGCCTTGAGCATGCCTCCTAGTCCATTAGCTAAATGAACTTTGGAAGGCCTACAGCTTTACAGTGGCGGAGAAACACGCGCTGCCTGTTTCCCTTAGGTAGGAGCCCAAGTATTTCCAGGAGAGTGGAATTTTGCAGTGTGTATAACTTCACTGTGAACTACGTAATTAGAAAAAACAGATAAAACTCGGATCAAATTGACAGTCATCTTGGCGGAAAATTGTCGCGTAACGGTTTTATGTTAGCTATGATAAAAAGAGATACAGCCATTTCCGGCAACCATGCTCCCTCCGTAGCCAGATGCAGGGATATCAGTAACATAAACTTCGCTATAAACTTATTAAGAGAAGTAAGTGGAAATCTGAACAATAGAAACATTTTAGAAGCCCATTTCAATATAGTTATTATGAGATACCTACGCCAGGTTGAGAGATAAAAAGCATTCGCGAGATATTATTGACGAATAGTTTTTTACGTAAACGCGACGTCTACACGGGCGGACACGGACCACCGCCACAAGGTAGTTATATACAATTTCGCTGAAAAAGATATGTAACACTCTGATCATCTTGAAGTACTGTCGACAGTGGAATTTTTAAAGGCCCGTAGGCAACACATTTTTTTGAAAGAAAAGAAGCTGAACATTTTCACTTTGCATTTTGTTTAAAGACGGGTATGGCTGACCGGGGTAAAAATTTAAACAAGCAAGGAGGTGGGAAACCCTTCCTCCACGTTGTGCATCCAATTACTGGCTACTGAATGACATGCGAAGCAATTGAGTGAAATTTTAATTAAATAAGACAGGATGGTTACAAAATAGAGTATCTAGGTCTTCAGTAGACATCAACAGGCTCATAGCAAAGCTGATAGTCCAGCCTTTGAGCTCCACAATCCCGGTATCTGCTGCCTTAGTTTTGTACCTCTTTCAAACAGACTATAAATTCCATAGGACGGCCCTCCCTTTTATGAAAGAACATTTCGGGAGAATGGTGCCGATCTTTTCTTGCCATGTTTTTGGGTTTACATCTTTACACTACCCCCGTAGAGTAGAGGACACGGGAATGCAGTGGCCAGACGCCTGGCCTGACGCCGCACTTTGTGGTCGATCGAACGTGACCAACCGGTATCCGCAGATCTAATGCAATATCTCAGCACTTGTTTTGGTGAATTTCACTCTTTCACTCTTACCCCGTATCCACAAGAAAAAACATACTCCTTGCAGTCACCGCACTTCAATCTTCGTTTACGAGTTTCCGACGTAAGACCTTAAAACGAAGCAGTAGACCGACACTCCGGACAAGTAGGACATACGCAAAAGTTGCATCTATTATTATCGCAAAGTAAGAAATACCTTAAAGTTGCACATAAACGCAGTGGAATGTTGAAAACCTGCGATAGCACTACTGAACCTCGACGCACGAAGCATTGTCATCAAGGTACAGCTTCCTGAAAATGCTTTACTGCTTCGTAGACATCGTAGCTCTAACTGAAACATCGCTATCACCAACTGTCTACAATCACTAAATAGTGCCACCAAACTACGCGATTATCAGAAAAAATAGGCCATCCCGTGCGGGAGGCGTGGCAATGCTGATTCGACGACTTATTTGGTACACTATTGTTCCGGCAGTTCCTAATGCTGAGGCACTTTTTTGCAAGATATTCTGTAACAGCATGACACTACTGGCCGGCTGTGTCTATCGAAGCCCCTCTTCCGACAACTAGTGCGTAACAAATGTACACGATTTCCTTCAACATCCCACCCGTGGTTGCAGAATCATCGTTATGGGTGACTTTAACCTCCCGGATATAAATTGGAGTAACATGTGTTACACATCACCTCGATCAAGTGCACTCATTGATTTCATGCCAAATCTTAACCTCCGCCACGTCACACAGCAGCCCATTCGTGTGCAAGGAACATCAAGTATCCTAGACCTAACATTCCTCAGCGGTAAATTTGAATTCGAACAAGACCACAGTGACGTCGTAGAGGGGATCTCGGACCACAAAACGTCCATTTGCCTCCATTGGCTTACGCTCAAGCATCACTTTCGTATGCGATATACTGGAACCACAGTAGCGGGCTTCAACCTAGCGGATGACGGTTGCATACTAACACACATGGCGGAGGAATTGCCGGAATTCTCAGACGTGGCTGGCAGGTACAACACAAATGCTAACACACTTTGGCTTCAATTCAACAAGATTGTTTAGCACTGCATAAATAGCTTTATTCCGTTACGACCGACATGACCACGCAGGCACAGTCCATGGATTACACCGAGAACTCATACATGCCAAACAAAAAGTAAGAAAAGTACGTAAATCTTTAAAGAAAAATGCCGCAAGCTCTTCCAACTCCTCTACCCTGACACGTGCATTAGAAAACTTGAAATGCAAATCAAAAGAAGCAGAGCACTACTACCTCAAATAAATGGTTCATTCCTTCACAACAAATAACCCGGGTAGATTCTAGAAACATATTCGCCCCCCAAAAACTGACACCCCCAATTTTTTGCCTGAAGAAAAAAGCTAAAGATAATTTCTACAATATTTTCACTCCGTCTTCACAAAAGACAACAGAAAAACTCCAGACACTCCATCTGTTGACAGTGTTACAATGGACCCATCAACTATCACTGATGAGAGAATCTTAAAGGAGTACTGACACGAAATTTTTATGTTACGTTTTTTTCGCTGCTATGCGTGCCTACCAGCCCACTAATCATAGAATGACAGATTAGACGGTCGAGCGCAGCGTAAACATTCATTTACGGCGTCGTTTATTCGTGCCAGTTTCGGTTTCGACTGAAAAACGCCGAGCGGCCGCCATGACAGCATGTATGACATGGCGTCACCATTCTTGCCGTATCGCTGCCTCTCTGGAAGCGCGCGCGAGCGAGCGCACGCGCGCGCCCAGACCGGCCGAGGTCTTCGCCGTCCCCACAGACTCGGGCAGCATGACGTCAGTCCCAAAACCATGACGTGTACACACGCCCGAGCAGCGCGCGCCAACCACAGCCAGCGCGTCGGCTTCGTCACGGGAGCCCCGACGTCGGCAGTTTGGGGCACGTAGCAGATGATGTCACGTCGGCCCGCTCTGGGCTTTCTCATGCGGGCGAAGATTAAAATGGATTTAAAATATGTTTCGCTGAACGGTTGCTGTTGAAACTTGCTGGGAGATATCTCCTGATAAAAAGGAAGCGTTTTACATAGTTATCTCAGCTTTGAAATTTCGTGTCAGTACTCCTTTAAGCTCTTGCTGAAGGTTAACCCCATAAAAGTTTGCGGGCCAGACAACATTCCAAACGAATTTCTCAGGTGGTGTGTAGAATGGTGTAGCAGGTATTTAGGACTAGTTTACCGTAAATCCATTTCATCATCAAAGCTTCCCGATGACTCGAAAAAAGTAAAGATAACACCGATACCTAAAGCAGGCGACAGCACAGACCCTTCTAACACCAGGCCCACCTTTTTCACTAGAACATCATGTAAAATACCCGAACACATCATTCTAAAGCATCTCACATTGTTCCTAGAAGCTAAAAAAACCTTACTACCTAGCCAACACGGCTTTAGAAGTGGACTGTCAACAACAACGCAGCTCACAGAAGTTGTACATGACCTTGCTCGTTCTATCAACAACCGCACATAAACAGACCTCATACTGCTCGACTTTTCTAAAGCTTTCGACTCGGTGTGCCACAGCAAAGTAATCGCAAAACTAAAAACTATAATTGGAACTGGAAATTTTTAAAGTTGGATTGAAGATTTCCTACAAAAGCGTTCTCAATTTGTGATCTTTAAACACGTGCCATCAGAGAGCAAACCTTCCACGTCAGGGGTCCCCCGGGGCTCCGTGCTTGGTCCGCTTCTTTTCCTTATCTTTATTAATGACATCACGGCAAAAATTCCATGTAACATCAAACGTTTTGCTGATGAATGTATTATCTACCAGGAAATCAATAGTCCTAGAGACCATCTCGTGCTCACTCATTCTCTAAATAAGCTTGCTAATTGGTGCAACAAATGGCAAATGAGTATTAACCTGAAAAAAAGCAGTGTGTATGACAATAACAAGGAAAAAAGAACCCATTGATTTCTCTTACGCATCAATGGCCCGCAACTGTTCAAAGTAAATGAACAGAAATAATAATGGTTATTCTAAGATTTCATCTTAAATGGGACTCGCACATCGCAAACATTACATCCTTTGCCTTGCGCAAGCTGTTTTATATATGAAGATGCTTGCGGCTTGCGCCAAATCAACTAAACTCCTAGCTTACACAAATAAATAAGGCCATTACTAGAATACGCCAACACCGCATGGTTCCGGCAGACTGCTACCAGCATTACAAAACTGGAAAGGGGTCAGAGGCAAGCTGTCCGATTTATCTCTACTTATAAAGAGAAGTGCCCGACTGACTGACTGACTGACTCGTCAACGCCCAGCCAAAACTGTTAGGTCTAGAGACTTCAAAGTTTGAGAGTTTGTTCGCGTCAGTGAGTAGGTGCTCACTAAGGCAGGTTTTTCAGAAATTGCACTGCTAACCGCGGAAAAGGGCGAAACTGTGGTTTCGCGAATTCGTGATTTTCTCCGTCATCCGTTCACATATCGAAGCGCTTTTTGCTTCTATATGTTAGCCCTTAAGAATATCTAAGTAAGTAGTTTTTGGATTTCGCTCCTAACCTACACTAGCGAGGTGATTCGCATTCCGAAATAAAATGGTGTTCCTAAAGATTCTCAAATAAATCTTTCGCCGATTCAGTTATCCAACTGATTTTTGCTAGCATATGTTACTCATACAAATGCACAGAACCAGTTATAAGGGTTTCGCTCTGCGACGCCGCTTAATGGGCCAAATTGGTTTGTACAAATAACACGGCTGACGAACCAAAAAGGGCTAACAGGTTATGTACACGTCTAGCTATCCAAACTTCTCTGTCAAACAGCTACAGATTTCAGGGCTCATTTGATTACGGTGTTGAGAGGTCAGTATTGCTGAAAATTTAAAAATTACACCATGGGGAGAGTGAAAAGTGGTAAAATAGTTTTTTCAGATATTATTTTTTTTACGCCCGCCCATTGGAGATATCGAAACTGGGTTGTTGAGATAGGCAACTTACTTAGGTATCTACAACACTGTTCTACACCATTTTTCAATGACACCCTCCCAATAGCGGCAAGCGGGATTTCTGGAAAGGACTGTGTTGTTACATATTCGCAAATAACTACGCAGCCAGTTGATATTATGGATCGTTTTTTCTTGAAAATGCTGCCCATTTAATTGCCCAAAATCCAATTTCAGGATTTTGCCCTAACGTGCCGGACAAGAAGGACCAGCGAGAGATTTTTCAATTTGCATGCCTTTGCCACGTAAAATCCACTTGAGTTTTCCCGCGTTCGCATAGCGCTCGCCATCTGTAGGCATCTTCGGCAACTACGCGGCTCCAGTAGGAGCCGGTGTCATAAATCATAAATGTAAAAGAGAACAGGTGACCGCTAAGAGGCGCTAAGGCTCATTGGTACATTGTCCGCTCCTGTCCCCTTCTGGTTTTAGAGCTTTTCTGGCCTCCTGTACGCAGGTGGCTTTAACGCGCATATACGCGTTTTTTACACGCTTCCCTTTCTCTTACAAACACGGCGCATACATTTCTCAAGAACCAAATTGGGCGTTCTGCCTTAACAGTCATATTACCAGACCAGCAGTCTTTTTTATATACTACCGTTCCGGAAGTCGCATTCAGTTGAATTTTCGCGCGTTGGAAACCCGCGCGCCATGTCTTAAATCTTTCTTCAACCACATGTCTACCGTAGGCACGCATGTTATTTATTGCCGCGCACAATCTCTTTAAGCATTCAGCAACCACACGCCTCCTTTAGGAATCCACATTATTTTAATCAAACAACGCAGAGCCATGCTTTTCTATCGCACCTACAATTGACACTCATGGCCGCCTCACGACGCTACTGTGCCTTACGCGCACCACGAGCATCGCGGCATACTATCGCAATGTATGGCTATAAAGACATGGGCCCGACTGACTGACTGACTGACTGACTGACTGACTGACTGACTGACTGACGGTCTGGGCAATCCCGGGCATCGCCGGGTACTACCGCTAGTATGCAATAAGTATATGCGTGCGGACTTGCCTACTAATATATTAACTGATTGTGGGTTTTCTACACTTAAATTTAGAGAACAACAATGGTGACTAAAGTACCTGTTCCAACTCTTGCACAATCATTATGAAATCGACGCATATAAGTACATCCGCCTCTCAGGAACCCGGCGAACAAGGCGAAATCATCCGCGCACTCTAGCCGAATATTCCTGTCATAACAAGGCTTTTAAGTACCGTATTTATTCGTGTAATGGTTGCACTTTTTTCAAAAAATAGGATGCAAAGTTAGGGGTGCGATTATTACACGAGGTAAATTTTTTTGGGAAAACGTTTCACCGCGGAAAATGGTAGTTGCACGTCAGAATGTGTAAGATAAGTATCATAAACATAATAAACATAACAAATAAAAACATAATAAAAACTTCACTGACCACCGAATGACCACCGAGTGATGAAAAATACAGTGTTTTATTACGGAACCCGCCGGAATAACGGAATTACGGAACGCACCGGAAAGAGTTTACTGTGAGGTTAGAACAGGTCGACCAATAAGTGGATGCTGCTGTCACACTGTGAGACATCAAGACTAGGCTGCCGACGCAGCAAACCTAGGGCCTTTTTTTTGTTTTGTGAGTACATTAATTGCATTTAGTGGGAGTTTCTTCCGCACCCTTAATGAACTCATGAACGCTTGCCGATATCGCTAATATCATCAAGTCCACGGCAATAAAGTAGCCATGTCCGCTTTGAAAGAGGAGGAAGCTAACGTAAGCAGGACCATCGTCGTCTAGACTTGGTACACAACGACAGATTGCTGCGGCAAGTTTAGGGTGCGATCACTGCGCGGGAAATAAAAAAAGTCTTGTTTTGACGACCTACTTCAGGGGGGTGCGATCATTATGCGAGTGCGATCATTATGCGAGTAAATGCGGTATTCATTTTTTTTTCACTCGCAATTAGAAAATCGAACCGCTTAAGCCCGTCTATCACTAACACGGATTCATTATCTGAATTTTTACTAAGAATCGCGAATAGTAGCACCAATTACGAAAACATCAAATAGTTATAAATCTTCCATCCAGTTCCCATTCACGTTACGCTGCAGTACACTGCACAATGTACAGCACCTTACGCCTTTCTATCCCTGCATCGCGTGTGCAACGTATCCTTTTGCGTCGACTCTGGACCGTATATTCCTCCTTTATGTTTGATTTCTGTAACACCTTCTTCCTGCTTTTTTTATGATTTTATATAACTTGTTCTACACGCATGCTCGAATTCGTTACTTCGATGTAAATAAAGTGCTACATTCAAACACGTACACTTCTCAGATCTGTTCGACCAAATTTTGCTGAAATATGTGTCGCGCACTTCCATTTTCTGTCGACACCGAACACCTGGCTGTATAAAAAAGCCTGCATGTTTCTTTTTTATCAGCCTAAAGAATGTTTATTCACCATGGTCATGTTGTGTACCGAGTATCCTTACTGGTATTATCCGTGTTTATTCATGTATACCCGCCTGTTATTTCTACGGTTATTGTATACCCTCCTTTCTACTTTATGTCAATGTTTATGTATGCCCACCTGCTCTGGTCTCAAAAGAGACTGGCAGTGTTTAAAATAAATAAATAAATAAAAAAGGGCTTTGAAAATTGTGCAGGTGGTGGTTGCCTATGGGCTGCGACTGAGCTGCGGTTCTCCTAACAGATACCAGCTCCTTTGTACTAGACAAAACGACTTAGAACACGACCAGGCGCGTCGAGTTTGCACAGACAAATGAATGGCGTCCGCATATTTCTGTGCATTGCGAGGTGTGTAGCAGTCCGCCCTTGTTTTCGAGGGAAGGCGCGGGGCCGAAGCAAAGAAACTATGGCATGCCTGCATTTAGAAACCTTTCAATCAACAAGGAAGAGCACAAGTTGTGTCAGGGAAATATCAGTTTGCTTACGGGGAAGTGAGTTTAATTTAGCTTCCATGCAGTGAACACCAGCGAACATTTGTCTGGTTCTTGCTTGGTTAAACTGTGCGTGGGCGCTACTGAACTGTACCGGGCGTTTTTTCGCATGACTTCTTTTCGAAATAAATTGGTTGTTGGCGCTCGTCAAGTCAAGGTCTCTTTCTCTGTACCCATCTGAGTGCGGTTTATTTCCAGAATTGTGATGAATAAGTATCCTTGATGTAAAGACATCGCTGGCTGATTAAGTCAAAGTGGCGGCGGTCCCTACTGTTGCCTGTGCGTCAGGCTGCGAAAGCATATAGCAGCGAAGGGTTTGTGAGATTCACTTTCAATTTGGCCACACCAATTCAGTGGCAGGAGCAGCCACCACCTCAGTTTAATGGAAACAAAGCTATAGGCGCGCAACCAGCCGATATTGACTCATGGAGAAGCCGGAGATCCACGATTTCTAAACTTGGCTTGGTGCGCACCGGAAAGCTCCCGTTTTCTTTAGTATGAAAGCCTACCGTTCGGCCCAATGTCAAGCCAGCACGCCCAAGCGCCTGGCAGGAAGGGCGTTCAGTGTTGTGTATATTTTGTACATTGCTTTCGCACGTGAGCGAGTGTGGAAAGTGATTTCCGGTGTGCGACCTGGGAAGGGACGGGAGCCGACGTGAGCCCCTGATAGGAGTTGAGAACCCACTCGCAGTTCTATTTTCCTTGTGCAAGTCCACTTCGCCCAGTCCAGCATTCAACGTTGTAAACGCAAAGCATTAGGACGCAGTGCGTAAACTTTATGCCCGGATTACCACAGCAATTCAACACCGATACTGCCAGGAGCGGTTGTAACGGGTCTTCTTTTATGTGGTGATCGTCAGTTACTTCTTTGTCCACATATCGACAAACGTCATACCCCCTATCATTCGCTTTGTGAGTGCCCACACGACCCATCCTCCTACCCCATGCCCCACCACTAGGAACCGGGTTGGGGACCTCGGACCTGGCGGTTCTGGAAACTAACCGCACGGGCCCTTATGCTCGCAGAAGCCACATGGGCATCGGCCATCCCTCCCCCCTAAGTCCCAGTTCTGAAATAAAGTGGTTCGCTCTTTCTCCAGTCGTTTTAGGTCGATACGTAATAAAAAAAAACAAGCTCGAGCACTTCTATATAATTTCTGTTATGTGCCGCCTTATTCTCTTGTTATTCTGTAAGAAGTGTCTTATCCCTTTATATATAACGTCGCGAACATTTCTTTGGTTGGTTACTCAGGATTGCAAAGAAAACAAAAATGCGAAGAACACTCTTATGCATCGATATTAAAACAACGTGAATCGTTTAACTCCAAAAGCGAACTGCTTATTTCTGTTCTAGCATAACCAATTTTGAAAACTTGAAGCAAGCAAAGTGCGCAAGGCTGGTTGTGTAGTGGACAGTAAAACAACTTTAGTTTAGTGAAGATGCGTCAAACTGAGTGTTCTATAGATGGAATACTCCATGCGTTCAAAAGAATAGAATAGAAAACGTAAACATTCCGCACATACATCCGATTTTTTCGCTATGCAATGGTGTTAATTGCTGAGAAGAACCAAACCTTAAAAGTGTGTTCCCTTAAAAAAGTCAACAAATCAACATTCACTAACATTAACGCTCAGGTGAAGAATATGCCTAATAAATCCAACGAACTTCAGAGCAAAACCCACTGCAGCAAATGACGTTGCAAGTACAAGCGCACATTTATTCGACATTAACGTACGCAATTACCCGCCCGTCCGAAACACCTCATAAGTGTTTTTTTACACCCACCGCACTTTAGCATCAATATATTCGGCTCTGTATTAACCGACTTGCGGCTTTGCGCCAGTCCAGTACTACCGGTTCCAAACTTCCGGAGAAATGTGCCAATCCGAATTGTGTTCTCTCTTGTTACCCATCAATAAATTTGTTCAAAAACCCCACACAATTTTTATGCAAAACATGAAAAAACAGTTTCCTAGCTGCGACACTTCATTAAAAATTGTAATCCACTCCCCGCCTATCTAGGTTCTATGTGTGCGCCATCCACAAAACAGTCACAGTAAAACGATGTACAGCAAGCTCCGCTAAAAAAGTCAGCACGCTGAATCCGCTCAATGCGGCATAAATGTACATAATAGCGACCATATCGCGAAGCTTGAGGTCTGGTCTTCCACGGGCGGCTTGTGCAGAACTCAAGGGGAGGTACATCCGCCATATGTGCTTGCTCTGCGGACCACCGCTCTCGCGTAATGCATCAGCGCTGAAAAGAAATAAGAATTTTATATACAATTGGGAACACTCTCTCATAAGTGTCACAGCGGCAAATGGATATTTTGTTTGTAGTGGGAGGTTAGATGAACCATCAGGAAGACATTTAGCCTACTTACATTGTCTCGAACGCAAAGCATTGAGGCAAACAGGATGTGGAATGAGTCTCGGGTTGAATGTAGCGCCATCGCCACTGACCAACCCCCTGTGCGCGATATGCCGCACATTACGCTTGAGTACACTGACGTGACCGCCAAATGAGAATTGTTGAATTAGCCTTGAGCTTCTCAGGGCAACTGTCATCATCATTAGCCAAGATCTTGCTGTGCTTATGTGGCCACTACGAAGAATAAATTATCAAATTAAATATTAGGTGTGAGCGGCCCGGTATGCCTTCGAACATGCCGTCGGCTTCGGACATGAAAACGTGAGGGCCAATGGCGTGCAGTACAAAGGTTCCACAACGTGGTTGGTGCTCAGTGGTTCCGCAGGCTCAATGCGGGCGGGTAGCTCGACCAGCTACCGCAGCTCCATGCTGCGCGTAGCCAGGTGCTCGTGACCGGCTGTGCCCGCCAGTGCCACGCAGTGGCAGCTCTTTTGGCCAGCGGAAACATGAGGAACGACTTTTAAATACCGCGCTGCAATCTCTGCTCCTGCTTTGGCAGCAAAGCCATTCAGTGCATGCGGTCGTACTAAAATATTACCAAACCGGTGGGATACTCGCACTCCCCTTTAAAGATTGTGAAAGAGTGAGAGGTGAAGGTTACTGCGGCCGGCGGAGGTGGAGCGGCCTAAGCCGAGAAGTTCAAGGCGGAACCAGGTGTCGAGCCGGAAGAGGATAGAGCTACCCCATGGAGCATAGGTGACCGCTCAAAGTCGTATCATCCTTTGCCGCACCCGCGTGAAATTGCCAGCGAGCTGGAGGGTGTTGTGCTGGACGCGAAAGCTGCAGGGGAACCAGGAGTTCCCGACATTACTTACCGCTCAGATGCGCGGGAAAATTCAAGCGCCCCGCGTAAAGAGGGATGTTCGATTATGGTTGCTACTTCGCCCAAGGCTATAGAGCAAACATGCACAAACTAAAGTGCCCGGCTCGAACAGTATCCAAATAACCCGGATATCCGCGTAAAGAGAGCGCATTTATAAGTGGCGACACTACAGGCGCAAGCTAAGCGGCCACGATTGGGCCCCGCCAATCGATGCTCTCGTCTTTTTTTTATGCTATTCTCAGGATTTTGTGTGCCCCATCTCATGGATCCTACTTTTACTGCACGTCAGTTGCTCGCCACTGCCGAGTAGTTGCAAGGAAACTGCGGAGACTAAATCCCGGCTCTCCGCAGCTGTCCCGACGGTAGCTTCTCTCGAAAGTAATGAGCATACTGCAATAATAACAGTTCGGGCGGACAGCCATGTTTCAACAGCTGAAATGTATTAGGTGACATTGGCTTGTCATAAAGCATGTAGAAAAATATATCTCACTTCATAACATTAAGACTGGGTACACCGACGATCGAAGCTAAGAAAACAAGAAACAGCAAAATCGAGCACGGCGAATAATGAAAGCAGAAACCATCTAAAATACTTGCCCCGCAAGGATAAAGTGGCCTACAAATTATTCCCGCGAATTTCACTGCTTTATGTCCTGTTGGACTCCTTCTGAGGCAACGCGTCGAGGAGTTTAGTACGACAATAATGCTTTACATTCAGAACCCTTCTGTTCTGGGAGCTCTGATTCGCGACGTGCGCTTAGTGAACATTTCATCATGGAGAAACAAGATTTTTGCCGAGTTTAGGAAGAGTCATACGTTTAAGAAAAAAAAGCCTATTCTTACTCTAAGAATCAGACATACACAGCCCCACCGGGCTTTCAGCTTTAGACTTGGCGATAGTTTAGTTGTCAAAAGCCTTGGCGTTACCATCCGAGTTCTTTTGCGCAATGCAGCACAAAACAGGCATCGGTGTTTTACCTTTTTGTTGTTGTTAAACCGGCTACAAATACTTTCAGCAAGGTGATCAGTGTAAGCAGGGCTCGGTTTACGATTCCCAAAACCTCGACCATAATCCATCTACAGGTACAGTAATGGACAGGCATATGGTTTAAATGCCCAGTGCGGGATAGCAGCTAGAATTACTGTATTTATATGGAGCAATGGATGGTTTTGCAGTGTAGCGGTATCACACACGGGTTTTCTATACTTTTCGTTCTCTTCATATTGATACTCCCGTGTGCCCACGTGTGTTTGAAGCGCAAGGCGCTTACACACCGCAAGACTGCAAGAAAAGCTTTATTTCGCCAATGGCAACGTAGAAAAAGAGAATGAGCTCTGGCGCAACGTGTAGAAGGCATATCCAAGCTATTCGAAATCGCAATGTGGGTGTCAATTGCTAAGCGAATCGTGACAACTGCAAAAAGATGGAGGCCTTCAGAATGAGGGTTGGATGCCAACTGTGTCCGGTGTTCCATTGGTCAATAATGTTTTAACTTTTAAATGCCTTGACGCAGTGTTAGGTTTCCTGAGACCGACCTCTGGCCGTGCGTTAAATGCGACGACACTGCTTATTTATGCGTAGTCGGTCATTTTATTAGGGATATGTCTGGATCAAAAATCAGTGGTTCACGCATTTGGTGTTGGAGACATTTGGCATCGCCAGCGCGGTGTCGCAGCCAAAGCTTGCGATATCAGCCTCATGCCGTTCAACTGACGACCCAGCGCAGTACGTGCGTTGTTGTTGTATTACACAAGGATTAGTTTGCAATGTCCATTACGCCGGTCAGTCTGTATACTACTGACAACAATACCATTACGGTAGTCGTTACTTATAGACAATAGTTTCGCAACTCCGCTGGTACTCCAAAATCGTAGGGCGAAACTACCCTGAAGCTTTTCAAGAATTTTATTTTGCAGCAACCACGTCAGTGTAACGTGAGCTAACATGTTTCTCAAAAAATTTATTGGCTACAAAATTTTCAGAACTTTGAGAGATTCAGGCACACGTCTGCAGCAACTTGCACTTCCTTGCTATTGCGCTATGTCTCAGTAGTTTGAGCATTTTTTTGGTGAGCTTAATACCTTTTTGCTAATTATATCTATTGCAACAACCAATAGCTTCATCAGCGACTCCTGGAGTGTAAAGTGAGAACGCCAGTGTGGCTGTAATAACGATCAGGCGAAAACACTCGTTTCAATCAAAGCGTCTTCGTTTAGAACACTGCGCACGGTGCACTGCCTCTCATTTAGACACACCTGCTTCCGCAAAACTTGACTCTAGTGTATTTTTTTATTACCCTAGCCAATGCAAAGGCACTGCGTTCTTTAGAGACTTCGCAAAGTGAAGTTTTGTTCTATATATTTTGTTCCTTAAGAAATGTAACTGAAAGATATACCACTCATTGATACTTTTGCCGCATGGTGAAATGTAAACTTCCGCTCAGAAACGTTTAGCATTACGCTTCTCTGTATATTTTACAGGCAATAAAGTTACACGCTCTTTAGCAGCTATGGACGGTTATACTGTGCAAGAGGCAACATTTCCACATAGGAAATAAACAAAAAACTACTCACATTTTATTTATGCGGTTCCGGACTTTCTTTTGGAGCCGCCGGCTTAGGTATGATACAAACGTGTAGGTATTGAACACTCTACGTCCAAAATACATCTCTCCAACTTGCGCCTTTTTGCAGAAATCTGTAGCCTGGTGCAAAAAACAAGTATTCTTCGCTGGTCACACGCTGCAACTTTAGAACACAGGGCAACTAGTGTAGCGTACTGAAGGTAAGTGAATTGAACTGCCTCAATAGATGGCCCCTAGAGTTCAAACACACACTGTATTGAGACGCAAACAGGTAACTTTTCTTACCAACATATCCTAAGTATACAAATTTTGTACAAAAAGTTCAACGCGCCGAATTGCAAAGTTGCTGCAGCATGATAAGTCGTAACGAACAAGCGCTTGAGAGAAGACATGAATTGTAGCAATAAAGCAAGGCATCATTCAATGCATTGATGATTAAATCCAGAAACCACGTGGTTAATGAACTGCGTAAGCTATATTGGTTTTCTTGGAGTCGTTTATTTATGCGCTTTTTTGCGCGAACAATTTTTTTTCTAGCTGCGTTACAGAGGGTGTTGCCACGTATTGTTGTTTCTGCGACTGTTGCTCCTCTAACGAATGTTTTCTTCCAGCCCTACCTCCCCTATCAAAAACTACTCTTTAATATCCACGTGCAGTTGCCATTCTGAAGGCACCATTCGGTACTGCGGCGCCACAACACGCCAGAGCTCCGGAAACTGGGAAAGATATCGGTCTTCTCATTCTGAATACAAGATAACACACCAACCGTTTCCCAATCATATGCTAGAAATTCATAATCAATGTTCACCAACTGATATTGCGTGCAGTCCTTGTCAAAATTTTCTAGCCACGCGGAATGTGCGCAGGCTGCAAAAACCTTCAGTGTACAAGGTTACCGCCCCGAGCGAGGCTGAAACATTTTATGCTGCAAAACTAGAACTGCTAGAGCGCTAGTCCCGTCGTTCTTTCTTTGAGTCTTTGTCCGAGTCGCGCTTTATATTTTTATTCATAATGCACCAACTTTCCAAACAGCTGTGTTGTATAGAGAAAACGCGTTTCTTCCTTACTGGCATAAAATAATTTTGTCCATTTAAAGGTTGGGCTAATTCTTTGAATTCTTTGTGGTCAAGAAGGCTTAGGATTGGCCTATAAAATCTTGACATTGAAATAGAATCTCGCTTATATATACAAGGTATAAGATCGTACCTCAAATAACTGTAACTTCATCCCGTGAATGATCACAGCTTTCTCTTCGGCGACTCCATGAGCATTTTAGGGGAATATCGCAACCAGCTGCTTGCGTCACTGTTGTGTCGTCCGTATCATGTTCCAAACCGTTCGCATCTACGGCACCCGTGCTGGACTGCGTCCCGTGCAACAGGAAAAGAATAAGATATGCAGTCAGACTTGCATGAGAGCACAGTGACTGATAAAATGATTGCAGCTTTTTGTATATACCCCTTTAAAGCAGTAATATCGAGGTCAGAGCAGGTTGTAGTGACAAATAATTTACCCCCTCGACAACAGTTGAACGAGAATTACAGAATTTGTTGGAAACAAGGCTGCCAACCCTAATATGCTATTTTCGTGATACTCAAATTCAAGAAGACTCTAATGGCGCTGAAAGGACAAATCTGATTTATTGAACGTTAACTTATGCCTCACAAAAAACGAACGCCCTTCCGCCGCTGCCAAAGAATTCTATTTCGCTCGCCGCGTGTCTATCTTCTTCTTCCACCATGCCGCTGTTGGTTGGGCGCTGTGGTCCATGAGGCATCTTTCTATTATTTTGTTATCCATGGCCGTGCAAGTGCAATAGGCCATGCCGTTACAGTAGCACCTCTCCCGAAGGCGCATCGTACCGACGCACATAAGGGAGACTTTGTGTGAGGTACCTTGACCGTAACTGCCAAATGCTGTCTTGTATAATAAGGCTTCATGCAATCTTCATGAACCGCTTCTGTATGAGGCAGGCGACGTGCAGGGAAAACATGGCTGTATGGTACGACCTCGTCTATACCGTCGCTTTGTAGTTTCAACACTTCGCAAGGATAGAAGTATCTTCTCGACAACTGTCTCGGAGAAACCGCGGTGTCTGACGGGTGTCAATACCGACACTTCATAACCTTGCTGGAATTATCCGTGCCTATGCGCTGATGTGCTTGTATTGGCGTTGCGTTGCGGGGCTATGGTTCGTGATGCGGACATAGGCTAGCTGCCTTGCGTGTTCAGCGCGCTGGGTGAAGTCTTCGGCACAACAGTTACCATCATTTTTAACGTGGCGCAGCATCGCGTCTAGCAGTGTGGCTACATCACGACCGTAGAGAACATGAAATTGAGTCATTCGCTTCGTTTCCTGTGGTGCCGCATTTTATTGGAACGTTACATACGGCAAGATGGTGTCCCATGTCTTGTGCTTCACGTCTACATACATGCGCATCATATCGGCTATTGCTTTGTTCATCCGCTCGGTCAGTCCATTCGTTTGCGGATTGTACCCAGTAATTGTCCTGTGAGAAGTGCGCGCTGAGGGCCAGAACAGTTAAGAGAAGTTGGGCCATGATTGCTGCTCCACTATCGGTGATAACGATAGAAAGAGCGCCAGGCCGAAGAACTATATTCCCGAGGAAGAAGTGGGCCACGGCTCCAGCTGTCCCTCAAGGTAGAGCTCTCGTCTCGGCATAGCGAGTGAGGTAGTCGGTTGCGGCAATTATTCATCAGTTCCCACACAACGAAGGGGGAAAAGGACCCAACAGGTCGATGCCAACCTGCTCGAATGGTGCGGCCGGGATTTAAATTGATTGTAGCAAGCCGGGAGGTAGGCCAGGTACCATTTTTTGACGATGAAAGTTGCGACACGTCCGTTCGTAGCGTTTAAAAGCCACTGAAAGCTTTGGCCAAAAATACGTTAGTTTGACCATGGCCAGTGTGCGGGCGTAGTCAAGGTGACTAGCATTTGGCTCGTCATGGCAGGCCACTAGTACTTCGTCGCGGATACGTGTTGGCATTACCAGCAGGTATTCCTTGCCACAAGAGGCGAAGTTCTTTTTGTAGAGAACACAACCGCGCAACGGAAACGACGGCAAGCTTCTTGTGAAAATATTTGGTGCTACTGTTGTGTGTCCTTCCAGATAGACAATCAATACGCGCCGTTCCGGGTCTTGCCGCTGCTGCTCAGACATTGTGGCGATGTCGAACATTTCATCGTCCTAGTGGTTAGTGTGCGCTACTTCCACTGCTGCCCGGGAAAGAGAGTCAGCATCCAAATGTAGTCGACCAGACTTATATACAATAGTCATGTAAAACTGGAGCTGTAAGCTCCAGTATGCAAGACGTTCGGTTCGATAATTGAGGCTTGTCAACCAGCGCAGCGAGTGGTGGTTGCTTATGACCCGAATTGGCCGGCCATACAGGTAAAGGCGGAACTTCATTACAGCCCACAAAACAGCAAGACACCTGTTTCGGTGGCGGAGTAGTTGATCTTTGCGTGGACAAGGGCCCTCCTCGAGAAAACAAGACTTTTTTTGGCCCTTCTTGCCGTTGTACAAGAATCGCTCCACGTGCGACGTTGCTTGCGTCTGTGTGGACCATCGCCTCGGCATTTTCGTCAAATTGCGCTACCACAGGTGGAGCTTGTAGGAGTTGCTTGAACTCGCCGAAAGTTGAGTCATTTCCTGTTAGTTTGGTCAGTGGGCAGCAGTGTGTGAGACGGCCGGTATAAAATGTCGGCAGTAGGCACACAGGCCCAAGAAGCAATGCACGGACCTCTTATCTGCAGGCCATGGGATGTCAGCGACAGCTGCTGCTTTGTCGGGATCAGGTCGGGCGTCTTGACGACTGACAACATGGCCCAGAAACAGGAGCACCACGTAGCCAAAATGGTATTTCTGGGGCTTTTGGGTGGGTCCAGTGGACAAATATAATATCTATTGAAAGGCGAACCCCTGTCTCACCAAAAAACGAACGCCCCAGCGCCGCTTCCACCGATATTTCGCCCGCCGCGTGTGTCTTCTTCTTCAGCACTTGCCATGCTTGGTTGGCCGCTGTGCTCAACGAGGCATCCTTTTGCTGCTTTGTTATTCGTGGCTGGGCGCGTGCAAATGATTGCTTTCACTGATTGTAGTGGTTAACGCGCCGATGAAACGCAGCTGATGAGGCGCGCCGCAGAGGAAGGCTCCGGATTACATTTGATCACTTGGGGACCTTTAACGTGCCCCGAAATCTCGCACACAGAGGTGTCTTTGCTTTCCGTTTCTATCAGAAGAGCGTGGAATAGGTCATGCAGTGACAATACACTGCACAATGCAATGCTCCACGATTTTGTTTGTTTTTGGAGTTATATGCATATTTCGATTTGCACTTTATCAGCCTCTTGTCGAGAAATGTGTATGGGGCACCGAGTATACACCGTCGAGGAGCTTTTATAGATGATTACATCTGTTTGCTAACGCCCATAACTGTTTATGGAAATATTATCTGGTAGGTATGCACAAAACACTTAAAAATTCTGCCTGATTTTCGTATATTGTGACCTCCGGAACTCAAGAAACCATTTGCCTTTAAAAAATAGGGCGATGCCTTTTTAAAGTGCTTAAGGCTGCTAAAGCCTATCTCAGTTAAAATGCGCAGAGAATATTTCCTTAACCAAGTCCTCATATTGCCTTGTTCGAAATATATCTTTTATGTAGGGTAGCACAGCAACAGTTTGTTTCTGTGCGCCTTCCTAGGATTTATTCCACCCATAATCTTGGAAAAGCTCTCCACATCACCTCGTCGAGAAAATATCTCCTGTCACTGCAACAGCGTTCGTTGGTTTCAAAACTTAACTGAAGGCATTTTCTTGCAAAATATTCGACTATAGGCTCAAAGCATTCGCGTAATTTTGCTACAGCAGAGCTGTTTCCGCAGAAACAAATCCCTAAGTCGTTGACAGAAAACCCCGAAGCTTAAAAAAAGCGCAGAGGTCCTTTACAACCGGATTCCACCTTTAAATTAACCACACAAGGTGTCTTTGACGTAAATCAGAAGGCGATGCTTAACATGTCCAGCCAATTGGAAAGAAACAAAATCGGAATCAGCTGGGTCCCTCGCTTTATCAAACCGGCATCCATCCGATTGAGATATAATCGCATTGCGGGCACGCAACATTTCATTTGGGTTCGTAGCGCAGGCGTTGGCTATGGACCTGGGCGTGGACTCTAGCGCGTGCTAAGGCGGTCTACTTTCAGAGAGATGTGAAAGCCTGGAGGCAAAAGGATGCGGTCCTGCAAGACAAGAAAAAATTTTAGCGGCAAGTTCAGAAGTGAATTTGATATGATGGCATATAGAGCGGAAACTTGGCGCCTTACTAAACAACTTAAGAACGAACTTAAGTCGGCTGAACGGGCCATGGAATGAATAAGGATCGGAGTAACACCTAAAAACAGGAAACGAGCTTTCTGGATCAGGGAACGAACTAGAGTAGATGATATCTCATTTCAAACAAAAAAGATTAACTTGGTCTGGCCGTGTAATTAGGCGAAATGAAAATCGGAGGACTACCAGGGTTACAGTGCGGACACCAAAAGATGGGTCTAGCAAAAGAGGAAGGCCGATTACTTTATGCAGTGATGAAATAAGCCAATAAGGAAATGAGTCCTGTAGTGGACCTAGTAGGCGGATGATGATGATGATTATGCAACATCTACTGCCAGATCTGCGGTTTCCCGAGCCTTGCTTGCAAGCTGCGCCAATTTTTTGCGGGTAATTCCTACCGGCAAGCAGTGGAATGCCGGTAAGCCGTTCTCCCATTAGAACATGAGCGGTGACAACCGTCGGCAACCGTGAGCACCTATTCGCGCATCAAAGGTCGACGCGTAGTCTGGCAACAATGTGCAAACAACGAAAGTGGCCAGCACATATTGAATCGATGTATAACTTTCCCATTCTCGGGAGCCGAGATGTAACAGCTGAGCTGGTTGTGGCTAAGTTTTGAGTATCTCTGACTGGTACCAACTCCGCAGGCCCGCATGTGTTCGAAGCGCGAGGCTTACGATTTGCCCAGGTGTTCGCGTGTGTGCGTGTTTTTGCGGCTTGTTTCCTTTTACTTGAGTCTGAACGTTAGCTCAAAATCGTCTCAATATTTGCCGCTGTGCCACCGGCGGCGGACTTGTCTATGCTCACACCGCCCTGTTTGCTTTAAATCTTATTTACGCTTTCCCATTATGGCGGGAACGCTACCCGTGTCTACTTTCCTCCGTGAGGCAGGCACGTTGATACGTTGGTGCATGACTATTTTTGTCCAGCCCCTCGGGACCGACGTATCATCCAGACAAGTATATGTAAAACCATAGAGTTTCGCTAAATAATACTTGGATGACGATGCAATCACGGGGTCGAGGGCGCCGCCATTGCAGCTAGCGACGTTCCTCGCCTAGTTGGCGTAGCCACATGGCACTTTTTTGTCTTGAAGCCAAAACCTAAAAAAGGAGCAACATTTTTTCCTCGTTCATCTTTTCGGAAGCTTCCAAATAATCACTGGCAGCTAAAACTGTTTCGAGCTCCATTTTTAATAAGAAAACAAATTTGAATATATCTTTTACAGTAATATTGTTGCTTTTTTGCAGCCAGAGCCAACTTTTCAGCCTGTTCTTGAGCCATGCCAAGGACAAGTGAAACGTGCCTGCCCGGTACATGACGGAACGCTCGCTGAAGCACGGCTCCCCTAGTCAGTAGTGCCCGATTTCCCTCAGTATATATTAGCATAAAACTCTATGTGTAAAACCAGAAAGGCGAGATTAAAAATTTCTGAGAGTACGTCTGGCCCCAATGATCAAGACAACAAATGAGTTGGTACCTCTAACCAAATTACCTCAGCTTCACTGGTCATCCACTTTGACCGAGTGGAATCGCTTATAATTTTTTGCAGCGTCTAATCGCAATGTTTCATCAAATCAATGTGCAGCATCGATGGCGATTTCGCACTTTGCATTGATGAAGTACAGTAATATCCGCAGCTGCTTCGAGGAACGTGCCAATGAATTAAAACTAGAAGTATTTCATTGATATGAAATGTACATAACATGTGCAAGGTATACAAAACGAGGTTCCATAATCAGTGAGTGGTAACGGGATGACCATCACGGTGTAAAAGTACGTGTACCTGAGTGCCGAAGCCTTAGTTTGATAAAAGCAGACGACCCGGACTTTCAAGTATCCTATGATACTTCGATCAAGGTTAAGAGCGTTTCTGGTGAGCGTCAGGTTTGGTAGTAGGTCAGGCTTGCGAAAAAGAGCTGTTTAAGATGCGCGATTATGTTTTCAATCTGTGATGAACTTATTCAATACGGTATATACTATTTTTACAGTCGCTGCGAATAACCAAATTGGAGCAGCTTCGCCATAGTTGCGCGAAGACTGGGCAAAACAGCGAAGCTGGCGGCCGCACTAAGCTCATGCTTGGTTCGGTTAAGTTTATCCGTAGCTACGCTTGGAGGTCCGGTCAAGTTTCCTGCGTGGTGTGGTCGTTACCTCCCAAAGAGCAATGGACACTCGGGCATTAAATTGTGTACAATGTACGCGTGCCCACCGGCTTCGCGGTGAAGCTGAAAGAGTAGCGGAAAGCGCCGAGGTTTAGGAGGTTAACATTAGTGCTTCACGGCCTTTAGGATTCTTTTATTTTGGCAATAATTTTCCTCTTTGCACCGTCAAAACTGCACCACTCGTCCCATCAAGTGGTAGAACGAGCGACTCGCGACGGGTTTCCAAAGCCATGCTTGTCCCCGCTGTATTGCGCCCCCGGCAGGTGGCGACACATGTCCAGCGTGAGCACGGCGAGGCAAAACTACGGTAAAGCGGTGCCGGTGCACGCGATAACGTCATAGCTCGGCGAGGATTTTGTGCGCATGCTCGCCGGCCCAACCACCAGCTTAAGCAGCATCGCTGTAAAAACGGACGTGCAACACTACGTCTTTGCCCGCGAATGATCGACGACTCAGTGAGTACGAACTCCACAATATATAAAACATTGAGCAGAATAGGTAAGAATATTTCGTCATTTCTCTCGCGATCGTCCATACTTAGAAATAAACTTTTACAAATGTCTGTTCGGCTGAGAATCTGTCACATGCTAGCAGAATCTCGTAACAAAACGGTAAGCACATCACTCAAGGCTAACAGTGTGTTAACGTCCCGTTAACGCTTCAGTATGCACTTGTGGTTTGTAAATAACTTGAGAACATGGCGGGTATTTAATTCACGCAGCACATTTGGCCGATGAATAACAAAGCCGCACCCGGACGCCCAGCCCTATACAGTTATAGCAGTGACCCCTCTGCGTCAGCATTACGCGCCGCACAGCCCCATTGCTCACAATCTTTCCAACAACCTGCGGAGGTGGCTTATTGCCGAAGACGTTGTGTCGCTGAGCCGAAGGACCCAGGTTCGATTCCTTGCCGCGGTGGCCGCTTTCCTGATGAAGGCAAAAAGCGAGAATGCCAGTGGGCCGAGATTTCGGTGCACGTTAGAGATCCCGAAGTAGCGAACATTATTTCGGAGCCCTCCACAGCGGCGTGCCTGATAGCCCAGGTGTAGCGTCGACATATTAAATCCCACAATCAACAACATTCCCAAGAATGTGGACCAGCTATCCATCACTTTTTTCTCACAGGGTCTTCCTTCAAGCATTCCGGCTGCTCATACGCGTCTCTGCACTCCCCTGCAACCAATAGTGTCATCCCTCAATCATACCTAACAGTCTAACGACAAAACAATTACTATCCGGTGTAGCTGTTACTAACCGCCGGTGTTTGAAGTGTGACAGGTGATCTACCCATTTCGAGGTAAGCTGCGGCTGGTTTTTCAGTTCTCACGTTGATGCTGGTGCGCCCGCAGCGACTGCCGTTATGACCTTAGCTGTGATTCACGCATAGCTTGCTTCTTGCGCACTCCGCAGTGATAAACCCAGTCAATTTTTTCTATTGTTGCTCCGAGCTGCTCTCTAACCTTGATGTTTGGGGGATGCACACGGCTTTGCTCAATAGGGGGTCGTCACATTTTCCTTTCCACTAGCCATAAAAAGCTTTGTTTTAAAGGTCACTAACAACTCTACAACATTTACAAAGATAGGGTTATAAAATTTTAGATTGTATTCCAAGCTTGATCAAAGGAATGTATGAGTACGCTGAAGTCTTCGTCTCCTAGCAGGAACAATTCTTACGGTGGTTCACTTGAAAATATGACCCTGCAAGCACGCTTGCTTATATTGTTTGCCCTGAGGCCACGCTTACCTCCAGGAAGCCCACAACGACGGTGTTCTTGGGTACATAAACCTTCAGGTGAGGCCTTGCGGCGATGTCAGCCAGGTCATTGATCTTTTCAACCTCATTCTTCACCAAGAGACATGCGCGCATTTGTCCCGCAAAGGCGTTCATCAGCACCACGATGGCCAGCCACCACGATGCGCTCAGTAATCGCAACACTGAAGTTTCCGGCGTCCTTGGAGAAGCTGTACAAAAAGACATAGTTCACTGCTACGTGCCAATTTATATGGATTACCTCTGCGAGGGAAAACTGGTTTCTTTGCCTCGCTCCTGCTCTCAGAATTGTGCTATAGTAGGAGGATGCGCCCAGTAATGAGAGAGAGAGAGAGAGAGAGAGAGAGAGAGAGAGAGAGAGGAATTTTATTGAAATTAAAAAAACACAAAATGGTCGCCCTGATGGTAGTATATCTGGCCAGCTATTCTGTCTGTGGGAATGGAAAGGGGACGAAAGAGCGTGGAGAGAGGACGACAGCGATGAAGATGGCGGAGAAATGAATAAATGGTAACGATTGGGCTAACGAGGAGGCAAAGAAGGTTTCTGCAAACGCAGATGTTGTACGTCTGCCCTTCGCAAGGACGGACACCACCGCCCTTCTGTGTACCATTCTCCGTCTCGTCTCGGCGAGTCACTGGTCCCACCCGTACAGTTGTCATAGAAGACTACACCGTCTGGACCCCGACTGCAAGTTTCGGTTACCTCCTGGTATTCAGAGAAACTACCCTACGCTGTTTCACCGACTACGGCTTGGCGTAGCCTTTACCCGCCCCTACAAGCATCTCATCGGCGTTACGAGTGACCCCGATTGTGAAACATGCCGTGTACCAGAGACTATTTCGCATCTGTACTGCCACTATACAAGCTACGCGCATCCTCGAGAACAATTAGCGAGATCATTGGCACGTTTGGACTGTCGTGTGGTGTCGGAGAAAGTAATGCTGGGCCATTGGCCAGACGCGAAGCGTTGCCCGAAGGCATTAATGCTGGGCTGACATTTCTGCGCAGCAGCGTCCTCTCAGCGATAATATAGTTGAGGCCCGTCCGGATGAACTTTCACATGCACAGTATAAGTATAGGCATCTTCTATACATAGCGCCCAATAATAAACTCTGCAGTAATCAGGGACTCCGATGGAATATTTTAAAAGCGTGCCTAAACAATTTGTCAATCCCGTCTATTGCAATTGTTTATTGTACTAGAACCTTTGCAATACTACAAGCTGGAAAAGATGCCCATGATGCATTTCGGTTTAATAAAAACACAGAAAAACTTCACGAGTAAAACCTTGCAGTATTTCAGAAGTTAATAATAGCCTTGCTAGGCGTTTACAGGAAGTGTTACCACCTAAAGCATAAACACGATAATGTCCGTATGAAAAGACAACATAAAAAATACTTTCACCCGACGATGCCTTTGGGCACGAATTGCTTTGTATAGTCAAGAAATGAATCGGCTTTGTACCAAGATAATATTGATACTGCGAGGAACACGTTAAAACAAAAGTGCATTTAGCACACGCATTTATAGAAGAGCAAGCCCTCTCTGGGTGATAGCACGCCGCTCTTTTTCCCCTACTTCCAGCGGGCCATCAGAGTTCCACCGTGCCAGCATCTTCTCTTCAGCTGAGCCCAAGCACATGCCAACAATGCTTAGGGCTATGCTTAGCGCTCTCCATTCTTCAGATGCTACACACACTGTTACAACATGTTGCCCTCCTGCCCGTCACCAACCAATAAAATGGATGTTCTGAGGTTAATGTTTTCTCTGCGTTCTAAATTGGTGTGAGCGCTTTCATGTCCTTCACAATTAAAGCGAAGGCATAGCAGTTTTCTCGCCAGAGCGTGAAAAAATAATTTTTGCGTCAAGACAAATACTTAATATAATAATGCCTGTCTCGTAGGCCAGTAGTGATCCATCAATAAACAGTTGTGTTTTGGCGTTAAGATATTCCTCGACCGTTTTGATGCCAACATTAAAGGATCTCCCCATAATTGTGCTTCAAAAATGTTTTTCAATATTTCAAGAAGAAGAATTTTTCGGGGTTTATTGTTGCAAATGTAGGTGTTAACGTAGATGGTAAAGATCTTTCAGTCAACTTCTTCTCTGTTTAGGTCTGTACGATCAAAGGCAGCGGGTTATTTTGTGCTCAAAGATGATCATAAACACGCGTCGTCAAGAACCCCCCGAAGGTCAAAAATAAGGCGTAAACAAAAACGTATGCTTGTGCGTTGCTAGTCCATGACTGGGAATGCCGCGAGCCATGAGGAGGAGCGCAGATTGTTTATTTTCCATGGCGGTGGCGGCGTTCGGTTGGCACTGGCTGAACTGGCCTAGTGAGCCAAATATTATCTTCAGCTGATGTATTAATTAGCAGCTCTTGTTAAGCTGGTTTTATCCCGTTAACTTCCATTTACGCGGAACAGGGCTAGATGGGCCACCTTCGAAATGCCTGGTATGACACGCGGATAGTATTCGTAGACAGGCAGTCGCCTCCGTAGATTACCCACAGTCTCCAAGAATTCACATTGTGTTATGCACATTGTCCTAAATTTTCTGCCGAAAAATAAAATGCCGACGCCATAAACTTCGCTACACATACCTGCAGCTCGCAGTGATAAACATTGCGTAAAAATATTATGTTTTTAAGGACTTACCTTCGCAAAACATATTTTCGCAATACATTCGAAAGTGCTTGCTCCACGTTTCAAAATATGCAGTTCTCAGTCCACGCATGTTGCGGGCAGTCACGTCCACAACAGTCGTCACACCAGTTAGGAGAAGCAAAAAGAACCCAAGAAAGAACCACACCTGAAGAAGAAAAGAAAGAACGACAATGTCACCATAAACGTGTGCGGGAGTGTGTATATTAGTCAAGATTCATTCACCGATTACAACGCCCAACAATGGTAGGGAATGAGTCACGTTTTTTTGTGGCGAGAGCTGAGACAGTTTTTGACGCTTCTCATACATGTAATTGCTAACTTGAAGAAGGGAACTAATATGGGAGGCAGTACTATATATTGTCAATTTTATGACTGTTTTATGGCACAGCTAATTGATGGCACTCCCCTTCAGAGAACACGCCGTGCCCCCCCCCCCTCCCTTCCCCAATTTATTAAAGATCACAATGAAGTTTAAGTATACCATTGCATTTTGCCAGCGAGACAGCCATGTTTCCTCTTGTTTCACGTCAGGAAGAGCTGAGAATGGGATCTTGAACTGTCCTTCCTACCATCCCTTAGAGCACGACACAATTTTATCCGCCCCTCGTTTTAATGGGAAACAAGGACCGAACGCGAATTCTGCTTCGAAAGATAAACAATATTTCTTCTCTGTTATCATTACTGTGTTGCAGGAAATGAGTTGTGAGGAGAACGAGCGAGTATTTCGAGGTATGAAAAAAGAAGCACGAAATTTACAGAAACGATCATCACATTTGAAATATTTGGTCGTTGTAGTAAGCCATTGATTGATTGATTGATTGATTGATTGATTGATATGATTGATTGTGGGTTTCAACTCGCCGACGCTACACATGCAATGAGGCGCGCTATAGTGGAGAGCTCCGGATTAATTTTGACCCGCCTCTATCAGAAAAGTGGCCACCGCAGCCGGGAATCGAACCCGCGTCCTTGGGCTACCATTGTAGTAAACGAATAAAAGCAGGAAGTGCTCAGCATAATCTACTAACGTCTAGCGCTGTATATCCAACAGCACAACGTGGATGTGCTTGTGATTGCGCTGAGGGTTCATGCAGTTCCCTAGGGCCATGTCGCTATTTAGGTGGCGCTGAAGGACTCCGATACGACTCATTAAACTTCACCTATGTTGTAATACTCAGGGAAATAATTTGTAACTTTACATCAGCAACACCTAAAGACGCTGTTCTATGCAAGAAAAAGACAAAATGCATGCTTTAAGAACACGTTACCCGAAATGCAAAGACACAGGCCTCAAGGTTCTGCAAGGAACGGTACACCATACCCAGATGCTGAGCTAAACAAATGAAAAACGTCGTTCCGAAAATCAGAAAGCACCGCCACGTAAACAACCTGAGAAAAAAACTTATGAACGTGTCAAATAATGGAGTGAACAGAAGAGTACAAAACAATTCTGGAGAAATTGTAGTACTAGTTGACATGAAGTAAAATAGGCCCTGGTGCAGTGTTTAACGAACCGTTGCCTAATTAAAGTGCCGCGGGAACACTGAAAAAGGATTAGCCAAGTTTAGTAATCCTACAGCGCAATGAAAAACAGGTCGCCTGCCTGATAACTACCTCTGATGCTGCGTAACATCAAAAATTCCCGGGCAATCTCCACTCACGTGAAACCTGCGGAGGGGAGAAGCATGCAGTGTATAGGTGTATTCTTGTGCCTTGGCGTTTTTGCCAGCGGAGATGAAACCGTTGGGGATCGAGGTATACACTTTTGCTGTAAAGGCTCGTGTCTTTGAAGCGTTGGAGCGCAAGGCGTAAACGAGTGTCTAGATGTTTTTATTACTGGTTACGAATTGTTTCAGCGCCAAGCGTGAACGAGTGTTGCGATGATTTTTATAGTACGCGTTACGAAGTGTTCCACGGCGAGGCGCAAATGAGTTTCCCGGTGTTTAGCACCATGACTACATGAAACGACGATTACGACGACGACGACAACGACGACGACAGGAGACGCCAACAACCCCAGCCCCTAAAAGGCTTCGCCCACGAAAGCGATATATACTTTGATGTGAACGTAGCCGGGACAATGGTGGTGGTTCATGGATGGCTGAACCTGTGTGGTTCAGAGTTACTGATGCTAAATATTGAAGTCACCATAAACTTACCAGTACGTGTCCCACATCCTTTGCACGCTGTCTCTTGGTGATTATTTTTGTATTTTTAGCAGTGTGATAGTTTAGATAAATGCAGTCTGGTGATTGATAATAATTAGTAAGGGGATCCAACAAAACACTACTTCTTCCAGCTAAAGTTAGTATGCTTGTCAAGTAAACGACGTGCTTTGTTCAACTTGGTGTTTTAACACTGGGAAAGCAATCCTGGCTGATCTTAACGAATGCTTGGCTCTGCGTCTGCAGTAGCAGATAGTACTACAAAGAAAGAGAGGCTGGTCAAGTTGCGAAATAGAAATCGTACCACGGGACGGTGAGTACAATATCAATATATCTCTCGTGCTCGACTGCATCGCTTTTTTTTACGCGGCGTCTTCCAGAGCAGACGCATCTGCCAATAAACCGGCTCGGTCTTTGGCCCTAATTGAGGTTGTATCTATCTGTACACAGGCTACGTTAACAGGTGTGAGCGTAAGCCATGTGGCACGGCTCAGCTACTCACTAGCGGCAGACAAACACAACCTACGAGACTTTGACGCTTCGCATACACGAATCACATCAGAGGTTATAGATAGAAATGAGGTGGCAAGTAGCTTGATCATTGCGTGGCAACGAAGATTACATGACACCACGTGCTGCATCTTCTTCAATATTCCTTGAACCTTGTGCTGTTTCACATGGTTCAGTTCTCCATCACGAGTCACTGGGCACGGAAAAGAATCGCTGTCCGGGCCATATACCTCAAGCGTTTTTGCTCTAAAAACGTCTCACTACCAGATTCGGCATCACATGAAAGACCGTTAACGTCACTGAAAATATTTGCGTGTATCGAATAACGCGGCATAAAACGTGAGAAAGAGCCATAACGAGAGGGGGACACAATGATCAAGGAATATTGGCGGGTGCAGTGTTGAGGCGGACGTAGAGTGCCGAAAATAGAAGGCACTTGTGAAGGTCGTTCGCAAAGTTAAGAGAGCATTCCCTGCTGCTTGGGACGAGTATGGGCGACAAAATCCAGGGCGGAGACAAAATAAGCTGAACGGCCAGGCAGCAAGGTTCTTGCTCAAGCGATATAGGAAGAAGTCCAAGACGAAAAATGTGTCCAGGGCTGTTGGGCTACTTAGGTTTTGCGGATAACCTGTTGAGAGATATTAATAGTTCAATAGCGTCCCTTTCCGCATGGTACGTTGTCTTCTACACTCGGGCACAACACAAAAGCTTTTCAAGTAAGTAAATATTGATTACGTGAGCGTGCGGCTAAGGACTGCGGTGTTCATAAATTAAAAGCGGCACCCGAAAACATATCTGGTAAAAACGTGTTTGCTGGTATTTTCACTCTTTAGTTCTAAAAATGAAACAATCCGGTATAGCAAGAGAGTGTTCCCTGCCGGTCAGTGGCAAGTATGTCGTTCGTCCCACGGTGGCCAAAGTCCCGAACGTGCCGACGAGAGAAGTACTGAACCATTTCAGAGCCGTGGAAACGAGCCTAAACGCGATGGTGTCTGCAGGTGAATTCTTTACTTTTTTTCAGAGAAGACAGAAATGAGGCGAAACGTGGTAGCCTTTGCCGAGCATCATCCGGATAAAACGTTGCGTGACGAGATGCTGTATGACGCCTATTTCATGATACGAAATATGCCGTAGATGCCGTCGACAACGAGGTGCAGGAGACACAAAGGGGCAACAAAGAGAGAGTTACCTACACTGGTGACGGTTCCCACGTCGTAAGAAGAAAATGCCAAAAACACCGTGCAACGCACAGATAAAGCCGTAGAAGACCGGGTCTCATATTCGTGAGGAACTGGGACAAGATCCTGAAGCGTTATTAAAAATCCAGTTATGAATGTCAATAATTTTAACAGCAGAGCTGCTGAAGCTTTTCGTTCTGCCGTGGAGCGTTACCAGATGACTCTGCCCAGCCGAGTGCAAGTGAGCCTGCGCCTAGGGAGGAGTTCTTCACGTCGGCCAGCTCGACCTTCGAAAACATTCTGCCCTGAGTTAGTGGCGTGATCTCTCGCGTGCTGTTCTTCTCGCCAGTTTACGTGCATTCGTGCCTGAAGTAGGGAGCACAGGCACCTTGATCGCGCCACATACGCCGAGTTCACAAAACCGGTTGCCGCGGGTTTTAGCGCGGTGTAACGCGGTCCACGTTGGCAGAGATCTGAAAGGCTGGGGACAAAATGATCCGGGACTGCCAGTCATGAAGAATTTTCAGCAGCGAGTTTGCAAGTCTATTTGACGTGCAACAGTCGTCCCTCTCTCTTTTTGCCTAAGACGAAGGAAGAAAGAGCGCAACCTCTTCTGTTTCTCCTTCACCATTGCGTCACTAGTGCAAGCTACGCCAATTTTGATTTAGTTTCTTCTGTGACCCATCCCGAAATGAACATAAGTTTTACATTGGAAAACTCCACGCTGTGTACTCCATACCTTTGCTGATATAACCTAAGCAAGAGTGCTGCAACAGCACCCAAGCCTTCGGAGCTGTTTATCGCAGCCCACAAGACGCTCCAAACCGGAAATGCATTGCCTTTATTTGCGACAGCCATATAAGTTCTCCGAGAATAGAAAAGGGGAAGGGGACCAAACGCAAACAAACCAAAATTAATTATCGTGGTAAGCAAGCATATCGATTCAGGATAGGGTCCTCGTGGCATTTCTAGTCCTCAGTCAAAGCTCTGCTTCCCATGTAGCCCCGTATGAGCAACGTCGATCGGGGAATTCTAGTTTGTGTGCCGCCCAGCTGTAGCAACCAGGGCAGCACAGAATCAACACCGGCACTGGGCTTGTGGGGGAACTTTGTTGTGGCACTTTTTACCCTCTTTTTCTAGACAGCAGCACAGCCAAGAAAACTAAATACCGGGCTGCTGATGTTGCTACCTAATGCATGGTTAACAATTGCAGTGCTCCTGCAATTCCTCAAATATACGCGTTTACGTTTCCACCTGTGTCTTCAACTCACCGCAAGTGGCTCCATTCCCAGCCGAAAGAGGTGTATTTACCTTTTGGCTTAAAGCAGTGCTCAGCAGCGATAAAAAACGTGAAACAACGTGTTCGTGGGGAGATGTTGATGGGTTCAACAGCCTAGCCACTCCCCACATACACCATAAGAAAAATGAAACACGATATATTTTAAGCCAAATTTTACTCCGTCCAAAGCAGAGCAGCAACTTTTTCTCCGGCGTTTGCTGTCATCTTCTCCGGATGGCCAGCAGCACTCAAAATTCTCTTTGTAAACAGTCAATAATAAACAAAGCCGTTTTAGAAAATTGTTGAGGTGTGTTTATTAAATTAGAAACAGATACTTTTTGATTCAAATATCCTGATATTTTAACGTCCTTAGATTAATTTGAAGTGTTAAACAATATTGTTTTACCTACCCAACAAACCAGATTGTTTGTGTGTTAAAAATAGATACAGGGCAGTCTATAAATATTACCTCAAACTCACCTGAACATCGAACGTAAGAAAATATCCAGCCATATTTGTGTCCTGTGTACGATTTCGCCCACCCATGATGGTGACCGGTGCAAAGTACACGGGCGAGGAGGCTTCGGCCAGGCCTTCTCGGTGAAACGTTCTGGCTATACTTGGCATTGTCATGTCTGTCAACTGAAAAAAAAAACTTTGTAAGTGCAAGTGCTAAGTGCAAGTGCTAAGCGCAAGTGCTCAGCGCAAGTGCAAGTGCTAAGAGTGAATTCCTCTAAATTTCAAAAGCAGTCATGTGTATCCAACGTTGGTGCCGAATACCAGCACAAAATAGATGAACAAAAAATGTAGACGTAGATACATGTGCTTTATACGTGCGTATAATAGAAAACAATGATAAAATACATGCTTTCGACGATATTCCTACATGAAAAGTGTGAAAGTTTTTACAACGTCCGTGGAGTGATATACATTGGATTTGCACATGGTTTCGCGTTGGCTTGAACTAGTAAAAATCAAAGTGATGCAGAATTATTCGAAAAGGCATTGTTGCTGTTTTCGTTTCATTCACTCTGAACTCCTGAAAACGAGTGCCAAGAGCCTTTTTGTCAGCGTTTTTATACACGTGTCAACGCATAAATGTCGGCTAGGCTGTTCTAACTATGAAACAAGGTAACTTAGCGCGGTGACGACGCGATAGCGCTAGTCCGGTGTGGTCTTTCCTTGTGGTTCCGTCATTACCGCGCTAAGTGACCATGTTTCCCAGTTCTATATACACGCCACACCCAGTCCTTCCTCCGAGAACTCGGGAGCTCTTTCAAAGCCAAATTTTGTCGATTCTCCTGTCTTCCTCTAAAGCTACGACCCTACAGCAGTATGGAAAACAATGCAACCGAACAACGCACAATTGTACACCCGTGCTTGACTTCCCATCCACCGCTGTTAAGAGGGGCGCTACTTTCCTATTTTTCCCACTGAATACAACAATTAGCGGTGAGTTTTCAAGCACCTCAAATTCATTTACGCCATAATTCGACTCGTAATATGTAATACCGTTTAAATGGAAGCCGGTTGAAGGTATCGCACTGCTCTTGAATTTGTGTGTACTAAACAGCAAACTTTTGTGCCAAACTAATTCAGAGACTTTACTGCTTTACTCTCCAATATAACCAGCTTACATCTTATACGGTAGGTCTTCCTAGGGGATATTACAATATGAAAGTATCGTGCACGACCCCAGGCACAACCACTCTGCAAGATGTTTCCTTTATGCATCTCTAACACCGCACTGCTTTTGTTGTGCCGAAAAAGAACACAAAAGGCTTTGATTTAAACACGAAGTACGCAGTGCGTACTGGGGGGATATTGACCTTTCTCAAAATAGCAGACAACTGATATTTATGGCCTATAACCCCGATATAATACATAAAACGGCCGACACGACCCCATAAAGTACAACATCCATCCATTCGTTTATTCCAGTGAAGTCTTTTCGGGAATCCTTAAAATCAGGCTTATACGGCATAGCTTTATGTAGAGTGTACATTGAAACTTATCAAAAATAATTTTATCAGGCCGTTTCTCATCTTTTCACGCATACTCTGCAAGAAAGGGCATATCATATATGGCCAGTGCGTGTTATATAGTACTCGACTGTCTGCCAGAAGCCATCAGTAGGCATCGTGGGAAAAGCCCCCTAACGATGGAAGTCGAAATTCAGACTTCAGAAGATGAGATGTGGGTCTGAAATGTATTTTATCGCCGAGGAAATTGAATTCCGCATCAATTTGTCGCCAGTGGTTTCCTAGGGTCAGCACATAGAGAGCACCAAGGTGCAATTCAAAAGTGCTAAATGACACCTCGTATGCGTGTGGTTGTCAGCATGACTAACGGCCAACCCGCAGTGAAACGTCAATTGCGAAATTAATATTCTTGATCCACACGCCACTACTAGTTTTAAGGAGGGCATGATTTGGCCGATTGCACACCAATGATATCAGTCGTGTTGTAGCACCACACCCAAGCCACCTGAATTGCAACACCAAACGAAGTTTGTGCTTTCCCCTTGTTTTCCTACAGTTAGCGTAACATAGTGAGACAGAAGTAGTTTAATCAGTGTCGCGCATCATGCTAACCATAAGATCGCTTCTGTATCCATTCCTGTCGCTTCACACAACGTGGCTTCAAGTAAAAGTGTTCTTCTATTGCGTCGGTGAATTTTCGCTGGTGGTACATTGGTGTGCGGTTACCTAATATTGAAATTCTGCCACTTAAATGGACCCTGCAACACTTTTTTCAACATTTTTTTAAGTCTAAGCTTTAAGTGTTCAAACCCAACACGCCCAGAACTTAGATTAGGGGGTCCCAAATACCTCACCGAAAAATTACTGCTCTTAGCCCATCAGATAACTTGTACACTCGATCCAGAAATATTTGTCCCTTTCCCTGTCTTGACGTTTTACGACGGCTTGAATTACGTCCCTAAGGCCACGTAGCGACTGTCGGCCGGTATTTCTTCAGTGGCAGCAATGAAGCTTTTTCGATAGCAACTTAAAAAAAACAAAGCAGAAACGGAAGGCGTATCTGGTTCGACGAGCAAATCACGCAGTGCCGCTCCGTGTGGCAATAACTATAGCTTTCGCTGTGGCTCCACACGCGAAGAAAAGAGTGAAAGCGCTTATGGAAAGTGTTGCAGGGTCCTTTTAAAGTTTTTAGACTTTGTTTTTGAAAAACTTTCCGCTGATAGCCATGGTTGTGGGTGAATCGTACTGCATATCTGTACCTAATGCATATCTGCACCAGCCAAGCTGGTCATTTACGAAGAATCAAAGCCAAACATACACTTATCCCACCATAAGGTCCTCATTGGAGACGTGCTGCTTGAGAACGAGAGATAACAACTTTTTTGTACAAGGCAGTTAAGAGGGCGGGGTGGCCGGAGCCATGAGCCTGACCGAGACATCGGTGGCTCGGTTCACCAGGGGGATTGGGATCCACGGATCCGAGCTACCCAGCGCCCCCTCCCACTGCTCGTCACACGCTATGGAGGAGAAGGGATCATTAGGACATGCCCACATGGAGTGCGACACGGTGGCTAGAGCACCGCTCGAAGGGCAGTTGGGGGAGGGAAATAGTGTGGGGTGAATAAGGCGCAGCACTGCACGACATGGAAGAGTGTCCGCCGGATCCACCACGTGCGTTTCCTGGGAGTTTTAGAGAGTTTTAGCAGTCCCGCCCTTTCCTTCGCGTACGTAAGCTGCGTGTTTTAACCGGGACCCGTCTGGCACTTGGGCATTCGTCACAGTAGGGGGGATTAGTGTCCATGGCCGGCCTTCGCCATGTCCGCGCCTCCTGGCCCTTCCGCAGGACAGGTGGTACGAACGGAGAGGGAGGTGACAGGTGTGAGGGGCATTGTCGGTCGGGGGGGGGAGGCTTTTTGGGGGCATTTGGCCCGCAATCGTAGACTACTGCCACTGTGTATGCGTCGTGGTGTCGATATTCCACCGCGTCGACATAAAGTATGCCTGGATTTATTGGAAAGCGCCGGCACAGCTCTCAAGCTCTATTCTCCCTGCGACCCTTCTGATGAATGAGGTGCATTTTGCGCGGCATGGACCGGACCATAAGATACGCATGCGTAAAGCTGGTGAATGGGGAGTCTCTTATCAGTAATTAAAGGGGCGCGCAGCTCCAGACGATCTAGTATGTGCCTTCCTGTGGAAGTGGCGGAAAGCCTCCGCAGTTGATTAATATGATGGGCTTCTACGAGTTCCTCCGCGGTATTATACACCCCAGACGTTCGAGTCGAGCAGTGGATGCGTGCATGGGCACTTGTAACGTGGCCTTACAAAATTTTTTGATGAGGCAATCAATTTTCCGGAGTTTGGTTTTTGTTACATGTAGATAAGGAGGGACTAGGTGATGCGGCTTATCACGAAAACTTGTACCAGCTCGAGTCTTTCTTTCTCCTTGAGTCCGTTGTGTCGGGTGGTTATTCGTCGAATTAGGACGATAGTTTGGTTTACATGCGATGTAATTTGCCACATAGATTGAGTGTTTCATCTGTAACGCTGTATGAAAAGACCAAGAATTATGACACTTCCTACTGTTGGGACGGTGTTGGTCCCAATCTGAATTTTTTGTCCAGGTGGGGATTCCGATCTACGCTTCGCGGGTAGAAGAAGGAACTCAGATTTCCAAGGTGAACAGTTGAGTCCTGCCGCACCCGCCTCCTCGACAGTTACCTGTGCACCAGCTTGTAGAGCTTCTTCTATGAGCGCATTGCTAACACTCAGTACCCCGAGTGTAATGTCGTCCGCGTAGAGGCTAAAATGAAGGTAAGGAATTCTTTTCAGCCTCTTTGGGATGTTGAGAAGGGCGATATTAAACAACAGCGGAGACAGTACGGCGCCCTGCGGAGTGCCAACTGAGGGGAGTTCAAGAACATCTGATGTGACGTCTCCGACCTGAATAATTACAGTGCGAGACGTGAGGAAGTCCCTGACGTAGTTGTAAGTACGTTCTCCAGGGGAGGCTGTTGCCAGCCCTTGCAAGATTGTCTTGGGTGATACCCGGTCAAGTGCCTTCGTGAGGTCTAGGGCAAATACAGCGGCCGTGTCCATTTTTGACGTTGGGGTAATTACTTCCCTGGATAGTTGAAGGATATCCTGAGTGGGCAATCATGATTTAAAGCCAATCAGGGAGTGGAGAAGAAAATTAGTAGAGTTTACATAATTCGTAAGGCGAATATGTATGATGTGCTCTAGTACTTTTCCAACGCATGAAGTGAGGGAGATGGGCCGAAGATGTTCAATATTGAGCGTGCTTCCCTGGTTTAGGTATCAGGGCAATTGTGCGTGCTTCCAGGACTGGGGTAGAACGCCGAGTTTCCAAAATGGTTATAGTATTTTGCAAGTGTTGAAATAGATTGGTCGTCTAGATTACGGAGCATCTTATTTGTGATGCCGTCTTGTCCTGGGGCCGACCCTGGGCAAATGTGGAGGAGGGTGGCTCGTACCTCCGCTTCCGTTATTTCAGCATCTAGTTCAGCATTAGCTTCCCCTGAATCGAACGGAAGAGCCTGTCTATCTCTTATCGGAATGTTAAGAGAGCGTACCGTATTGAGAAGTTGCTGATTTGTGCCCCGGAAATTATCGACTATGGCGGATAGTCTATTCAACTAAGTTGTCTTGGACCGTTAGGGGTCTAGAAGATGTCTGTGAAGTGACCATGCACGCTTCACACTTAAATTGCTCTTCACCTGGTCATATATCTGGCCATTGATCTCGCGCTAATTGGGCAGCGTGGTTTTCTATGGACTCGGTTAACTCAGCCTACCTTCAGGCGGAGTTTGCGGTTGTGCTTGTTGTTTCGCCACCGGCGTTGTACGCTTTTGAATGCTTCCGCACGTGTGCTGTAGCCGAGAATCCACTACATCCGAAGGAATTTCCGGGTTTAAGCGAGTGCTTACAAGTCGGGCATCGGAGATGATACTGTCTACCCAGTCATGGAAGTTGTCGGTGCTAACTTCTTGCGAGAGGTTATTAGCACGGACGTTGCGGATTTCATCCCAATTAGTAAAATAAGTTTGTCTGGGTCGCGGCGGAATGGTGCCGTCGAGGAAGGTATTCCTTTGAATAATTAAGTGATCGCTGCCCAGCGATGTATCGGTGCAGGGCCAACGGCAGCGGTTGATTTTGTGAGTGAGAGTGAGGTCTGGGGAGGAGTCGTTTTGGACGCATTGCCAATTCTGGTGGGAATCGATGAATCTGACTCAATCACAAGCCTCTGTGCTTGTATTTGTTCCCATAGCTGGCGACCATTGTATGTACAATGAGAGTATTCCCAAGCAGTTTGAGGGGTATTGAATTCTCCTGCTATGATCAGCATGTGATTCTTGGCTCTGGGCTGCCTGTTCCGCGAGAGAAAATAAAATAATTGACCAAATTTGTGCATAGTATCTTTGGGGCTGCTATGTACGTTAAGTATGTATATCCTAAGTGCATCTTGTTTAGGGGGAAATGGGACAACAAAAAAATCATGTGCGATATCAACGCTATCGAATTGAAATCTTTGAGCTGGCACATTCCGTTGAACCAAGACCACCGGTTTAGGACTGGTTATACATTATGATGCCTTGTACCCCGGGAGCTTAACTTCAGCGCCTGTTTCCTGTAAGGCAATAATTACAGGGGGTAACTCCATAGACTGAATGAGCATCCGCAGATTGGGGCATTGCCTGCGGTAACCTCTGCAATTCCACTGCCAGCCTCGGAGCAGCTCCTTATTGTTGCTCATACGTGGTGTCATAAGGGGGCTGGTTCACCGCGGGAGGGGGCGTGGAAGCGTTAATATGGGCAAAAATTTCCCTCATAAAATTGTGCAGTTCCGTTCATAGTTCCTCATTTCTTACGTTCTGTTCCAGGTCCCTCAAAACTCCTGGGCTCCAAGTGCCATTCGAAGTACGGTATCCGAATGTCAACTCGGAGGGAAGGTGGATGCTGTAACTGATAGGAGGAGAGAGATAGAAAAGTTTTTGAAAACGATGATACCAACATCCGGATATCGGGCACATTGCGGCGCTTCACCACTTCTTAGCAGAAGCAATTTGTGAAATTTGTTTACATTTTCTCTGTATTGCCCTACTTTACTCAATTTGTTGTTTACAGCCGCTTACCTTGATGCAAGAATATCCAAATAAAATTGACTTCACCGCGGACTGGCTACGTCTTTATACTGTTTGTATGCATCTTCGGGGTGAAGTTGCAGGACTCTCTATCACAATTTTTCAGCAGAATGAGACGAGTCGTTGAGAAAAAATCACACAAAACAGAGAGCCCATGCAATAACGCATACTCATACAAGATTAAGGTGATAGTTATTTTTGTAAACTTAAGCTGCTCACGAACACGAACCATCGAAAAATCTCAGATTAATTTTGAACAATTCATATATTGGTTAGTTGTCTCATTATACATAACTGAGGTGTTTTTGGGCATGCACTTTGCCCGAATGCATTGCAAAGAATTCAGTGTCCGGTAAAACATGCGCTCTTTCTGTCACGCAATAAAACAATTTTTCATCACCTACCGAGACATACGGTACCCCGCCCTGAGCTCACCTCATCATTTGACGAGATGATCGGGAGCATTTTATGTGCATGGTATATACATGAACCTACGTGAATTGTCTCCTTGGGAAAACAACGCACGAGGACGACCCTAGGTAGAGTACCACTACACCGGAGCTTCGATGCTGCTGTGAGTTCTCTAAGCGGGATCTCGTGGTTTGAAATGACGAAAGAGATTGTGACGTGCAAAGCAGAACGTGAACAGTTGAGAGAATCAATATTTGATGCAAGTTACTCTTTCACTAACCCGCGTGACGTGAGAGAGCCCCGTTGCCTTTCGGAGACCTGCACCTCTTTCTACTTCTCGTGGCTTGCTAGGAAACACTAGCATAGAAGACCGGGAATTCGTTTTGGTACACCGCAAGGAGCTTCACCTATGAATTACCATGAAGAGGATTGGTTTTTCGGACGCAGATCTTTACTTCCGGCGGGAAGATGTTACCCACCGTGAGTAGATTAACTGGCTACTCCCACTGAGTAACTCAAGGTCTACGTGTAGGGCATGTGGCACACGGGTCGCTACCGGAATGTTTGTTGCGTGCATTACTTCATCGTTCCTTAAAATTTTTGATCTGCGGAAAGCTGAATTATACGTGCCGACACTTTTGTATAGCGTGGCCTGTGCTGCCTGTTTATTGCGCGTTCTATTTTTGCAGACTGTTGTCTAAACAACTGTCTGCTTTTGTGTCACTGGTGGTTGACGCATTGTCTTTGCACCACCATATTGTAGTTCAAAGTTGCCTCAATACAGAATTGTGGCACTCTGTATACTCAAAGCATGTGCATTCAATATGCACTGTTATGACGCCATAGAGCTGGATTTCGTTTGATTTTTTCTAAAGAATAATAAACAGTTTTAAAAACGATAATGCTGAAAACAAGTTTTTCGCACTGAATAATTGTTGACTCTCATTACAAAAAAAGGCACACACGTGACTTTCAGGCAAGTACTTTCAAGAAAGCTATATTATGTTTCGCCATCATATTGCGCATATAAAAAGTTCTTTGAAGTGTTGGTTGATTGGTTGACTTTTATGAGAAACAGGCGTGACGCCCTGGCGAGAAAAGGATAATATAGTGTTGAATCAAAGATTTTTGTTACGGAAAGGGCATACACGTTCCTTCCTTGTCCATCTTTTCTGTCAATCCCTAACAATAGAAAAGGCAAAACTCATTTTCGATATTTAATTGTAAAAACTTGTTATTAGGTTGAAAACCATTTCCTTTTCTTTTCATCACTGCACAAGAAATCTTTTTTACTGCGGTCATACAGACTGAGCATTTTTTGGCAAATGTGAGAAAAATCTAGCTAATAGGGTCTTCATCACTGATTTCTGCAGTACCGTTCATATTCACTGCTGTTCATAGGCTCATGCATACATAGTGCCGATGTGTATGCGCATAAGAGAAACTGATGATTTAGTACAAAACAAATAAGGTTGATGTTGCCGTGTGAAGGAGGAAGCATTTGAACACCGCTGTGCAGGAATAAAACTGAAATAACTACCTCTTGGAACCGAGATTCCTGCAATCGGCGGATTTCCGTCAAGGTCACAATTAAGCGGTGTCCGTTAGGTTTGTTGGGACGTGTGCACAATCTTACAACTAACAAAAAATCATGCACAATGTACCATAGCACTGGGTGAAATCATATTATATTGGCGCAGTTCAAAATAGACGGGTGAAGTCAAAAGAGTAATGTTTCGGATTTCTGTACCGCACCGATACGTAAAAGCCTTCCGTTAAGCCTAGGAGCCAATCACCCATATTCCAATCAGATTGTTCTCAATGCATTTAATGCAAATATTTTGTTAGGGCTGCAGGCAAGCTTGTACAATATCAGTAAACATTCAGCTTAACGTTACATAGAGGGAATCTGTATTTATTATGCTAAATCGGCCATTAGTAGTGAGAAAACTCAAAATTCATGGTAGCGATCCTTTCATGGAGAAGAGAATTTAAGAAAAAGCAAAGATTCGGATGAGTTCAAATACAAATCAAGTAAATTTTCCCCGTAAAAGCGTCAAGTTTATTTCAGATAGACTGGCCCCTGCAAGGTGCACAAAATTAAATGCGCAGTACTGGAGTAAAAAAAATTAAAGCCGTTCCACTCAATGTGAAAGCTGTCGGAAGTGCAGAGCAGTGATCCGCTATAATGGGCTGCAGCGCCATATTCGCTGACTGCTGCCACCCAATGTATTTCAAATTTCTCTTCTTCGCAGTGCTCGCACGCCCTGCCTGAAATTGCGCCATCGGGAGTTCTGTTCTCTTTGTGCTTGCTTTAATTTCGTATGCTGGAGCTCTTTTGCGTCATTTCGAACGCGTAATTTTTTTCTTGTGAGGCCTTTGCGGGTAATTTCTAGCGCGCCATTTTTTTCTGGCGCGGCTGGAGGCTTTTTCCGGCATTTCGAACCCGCTATTTTTTGCTTGCGCTGCTGGAGGCTTTCTCCGTCATTTGGAACGCGCCATATTTTAGTTGCGCGGCCACTTTTTTTCTCTTACCATCGTAAACACCGACCCGACGAGCGTTCCTTACAAAATGAACGCGGGGGCTGCCGGTAATATACACTGATTTTGCCTGTAATGACCTGCAGTTTTCTTTGCCCTAAACAACGGGGAGATGTATGACAAGCGCCAGCGGTTCACGAGGTTCGAATGGTTATGACTATTTAAACCGCGTGGTTTTCGAAGCCTCACAGAACGCTCTACTCGGGTCCATTATCTGGCTGCGCCGCCTGATTCCGGCAGTCGCATCTACCGTTAGAGAGCTGCGACGGCAAGGCGAGCCCTTAAAGTGCTCTGCACTTACGAAATCATGAACCCCTCCGTCTAACGACGACGATGGTTGAACGCGAAGCTTTCTCGTGATTGATTCTTTGGTTGGCCAAATCCACACTGCGAGTATGTGCTACTCTGGAGGTACGCACAATTTTTTTCTAGAATACCCACAGCAACTCTCAGGTGTGCACTCCGTAGGCCTAACGTTTGGGCTTTGGGGTGTACGGCGCGGATCGGTACCTGCTGCTTGTCGTTTGCTTCGACCATGTCGAAAAAGAGCAATCCCATGGACGCCGGCTTCATAACGCGAGGGACCCTGGTTGGATTCCGTCCACTTGAAGCGTTTTTTTTTTTCTTTCACTTTTCCCACGATCATTATCCTCATCGACAGAGTAAGTTGGCTTTCTTCCACGGCGTATTGGCGCATAACGGCGTCAGGGCCAACATTGAGGCTTCGCCTAAAAAGGAGTTTCTTAACATTTTGGGGGTTTACGCGCCGAAGCTAAACCCGGGCTATGCAGTGAGCCGTGGTGGAAGGCTGCGGAATGATGTTTACCACTTGCGGATGTTAGTCTGCTGCGAAATCTCAACACACCGCCTGTCAGAAGAACGGCCGCCATTACCGGAATCGATCCTGTACCGGTGGGCTCAGTAGCACCACGCCTCAGCCACAGAGCCAGCACGGCTGCTCAATCAAAAAATGTAAAAAAGAAGAAAAACTGCAGCGAGGTACGTGAGTTTGCTCACGTGCTTTTTAGCTCGAAGCCATCATGATGTTTTACTTTAATATTTACTCAAATCATTTTTACTGCTTAAGAGGTTTGCGACAATTTCTTCGGGTTTTTTTTCCGTCTTTTGGCTAGAAATACTTCGGCAGGCAGTTAGTCCTTACTTCCCTCCGTCGGTTCCCCGAGAGTCATAGTTCTCTGTGACTCGGTTGTACTTGTTGAACTTACGTGCCGCTAAGTTTACCTGTCACGCGATATGGCGTTGCCGGCGCATATACTAGACGGAGTCCGGTTCCAACATTCCCACAGTACTAATGAAGCTTGGCGGTGGTAACGTTCTCATTCGGAAACGAGGGTTTCCATTTCTACACAAAATCAAGTGTTTCTTTTGCAGCCGCAATTTACAGTAACGCGTACAACACAAACGACGCTCAATAGGGCACTTGCGTCTTTGCAATTACAAAAAACCCTTCCGTACACTGCTGGAGAAGGGCTGGGCAGCTTGCGAGCGCGGACCAGGGTTCCCCGAATGGAAGAGCTCCCTCCTCCTCCCGTTGTGCACAGCGTCCAATTATCGGCCGCTAAAGTCCCTTTCATCATTATCATCATCATAAGCCTGTTAGTGTCCACTGCAGGATAAACGCCTCTCCCCCAAAGTGTTTTCCCCCAAAGAGTTAGTGTTTTGCCCCCTAATTTTCGTAGCCCAACTCGCCAACGAGTTCTCAGCCGACCCCTATTGCGTTAGCGGTCTCTTGGCAGTCACTCTGTCAAACGGATTCTCCACCTGGTGTCCCTCATTTGCATTACGCGATCACCCCTTTAAATAACCCTTTTTCTACCGCAATGGTTTCAACCTGTTATATCCAGAAATGAAGATGTACAAAAAAATGTTTAATGACTCACAAACTCGAGGCAGTTTTTATGCTCAAGTCATCCGCAAAGGAGTTACCAAAAAAAGAGACAAGCAGAGTCTATTCGTCGCGGACGTCAAGTCTAAAAGCAATAAAGTCAAGAGTGAGAGGAGGGCAGTTGACAACAACATAAAATCCTCAAATATTGCATTTCAGCTGCATAAATGTTCGCGTCAAATTTAAATTGCCCAATCTATAATGAGTTCGTGATATCGCTATCACGAGAACACTATGTACGCTACCCCACAGGCCTGCATTCGAACACCGTGAAAAAAGGAAATGGCCGTCTTTCGCCGCAATTTTCTGAAGGTTCGGGACAGATTTGTAGGAATAAAGTATGATACGAGCTTCGCATTCACTATAAATATCAGTAACTCCCCACAATGTGCTCCTACTCAAATTATGGCGCCTGCTGAAGTAACGCTACAAATCTTGGGATGAGGCGGTAAAACTCAAAAGCTAACAGCTTTGACGGGCGCTACGTTGGACGTGTTGAGGGTAAGACGGTCATCGCAACCCACTCTGGGAAAATGAACTCGTCCGCCGGCAGCTCGTCGTAGCAGGCATGTCAGGAGGTGGGCATTACGAACTTGGTTGGGTTGGTTCTGGAGAGAAAATACTTGGCAAGAGTTTTTCTGTAGGAGACCAACACCACGAACTGCGATTCCTCCTACTACTTCTTTAGATTTTATAATCGCTTTTCACATCTACAGCCAAAGACTGTGTACTCGAGCAGCCCCATTGAAAAAAAAACTGGCAAAAGTCCTGGGTTCTTTTTCCTCATAAGCCGAGGTAGAAAAACAAAATATGTGCGCCTGTCGGGCAAATTCCCGCTGACGGCCCTTTGAGCTCTGTGACTTCTCCGAAGAGCTTACGGACGTAAACAAACACAGCCTGCAGTCCGTGCCGCACCAAGCGCAACGGTTGTGATCAAAGCGCACATTTGATCACTGTAAAAGGTACTATGTGGCTACCAACGGGGTAAGCGGCCACTCTACATAGCAAGCATTGCGCAGATAACCCAAAGGACATGGTGGCATGGGCACGGAAACAGACAGTTCGCACCCAACGTAAATAATGGGACGGCACAATAATGAGGCCGAAACGATCTAAGTTGTAGGGTGCGGAGGATATTTAGCCGTACCCACAGCCCTGCCTTCTTGCTAGTGTAAATTAAGAAAGCGCATGGGCAGCGCTTCCTGCGAGCTTTACCGGGCTACATACGGTTGCCCTCAGGGGACCCTGCAACACTTCTGATGAACACTTTCAGCCTTTCCTTCGTGTCGGGAAGCTTTCGCGAAGCTATACTTATCGCCAGCACGGAGCGGCACTGCGGGATTTGCTCGTCGCGACATATTGTCTTCCGGTACTGCTTTGCTTTTGTGGCGATTTTTAAAGTGTCTACCGAATGCGCTTGTTGCTGCAAGTGAGAGGAAGCCGGCGAATAGACGCTACCCCTAATGACATCATTCTAATGACGCTCTAATGACGTTCGAGCGCTCCAAGAAGGGCAAAACCGGGGAAAAAGAGAAAAAAAAATCGTTTGAGCAAGTTGAAAAGTTATCTGCTGAGCCATGCTGAGCATAGAGCCGTACGTTTTGGCTAAGGCACTTCAAGACCCCCTATTGTAAATGCTGGATGTGGTTGTTGACTACGTTTTAAATCATTTAGGATTAAAAAAAAACAATAAAAGTGCCTCCGGGTCCCTTTCAATTAGCAGCGCATTTTGTTCTCGTGAAGAGGGTATTGTTATTTATAACACACCAAGGGCTATCTTGCTTAAGCTGTGATCAGGTAGTCGAGGCTATTAACTTCACTCAGCGGATAGTTAGTAAATGCAGGTATATGGACCGATATCTTATATGAGACAGGCAACCATTAGTGCTGTTAAGTGCGCTGCCTCATTACACAAAGCCTGTTGAATGAGTTTACCATAATCCTAGGTAATTATCAACCGTATTCTTGAGTAGGCGGAAGAGGAATTAGGCTTTATTTAAATCGTGGCATGTCAGTATATCTTACGTGTCGCTAACGGCTTTATTCGCTGGAGGTACGGTGCGCAAGATGGCTACCACGCCGAGTGTCCCGTCGCAAAAACACAGTCGCGCATAAAGCAGTCGCGTGATCATCCAGCATAATGCGCTGCCGGGGACGTGGCACCACCCATCGTCGCACTGGGGAACCTTACATATAGTTCCACAAACTCCTGCTAAGCGGCGGCACCCGACCACATCGAGTCACGGACACCACTATCCATGGAGGAAAGAAAAGGTGTAGGAGAGGCCCTGACGTCACATTTGTGAAGCTACACCCGCCATGTCGATGAGCCCATTGAACCCCCACACTTTTTCCCACTCTCCTCTGCTGTTTCCGGTGTGATTTGGCCACATGGCGGCGCCCTGTCCTCCCTCTTCGCAGCGAAAACAGCTTCGTCGCTAATTCCTCGTGCGTGTCATGTTCTAAGCTGTTGATTAGCCTTCAATTTGCCCATTCTAACCCTCACTCAAAGTTTCAATCGAAAAACGGCCTTCGTTTTTTAGATAGAAGGACGATTTTTCAGCTCTTAAGCCTGGCGAAGTAGCGTTGTTGTCGTCCTAGCAACAGGCTCGCGGGATCACGAGTGGCTACTGCAGTGTCTGTTCGTAGATGGCGCTAGGAATCCAGCACCCTACACGCGGTGTGCGTCGCGTACGAGTTGCAAACTACATGCGCGTGGACTACGTACGCTTTTCGCGTTTGCGTACGTGAACTCCGTACATTCGTGAAACTAAAACTGTCTAATCTCACTTCACGTGAATAAGTGGCTGCAGTGGTTTGCAAGATGCCTAACTGTTGCGAGCCAGGTTGCCGGTCGCACTCGCGGTTGCGCCTATTGGGTATCACTTTTCACAGGTGCCCATGCACTATTTGTCGAGCAAAACGGAAGCACTACGTGTCTGCCTCACATTCCCTTGTGTTCGTTGAACCAACTGAAGCAAATCGCCGCAGAAAGCGGGTCGACGCTGCCGCAGCTGCCAACGCGCACCTTTTCACCGGCAGACCGATAAGGATTGAAAACCACTGCGCGAATCGACGAGATATCGCCACAAGATAACGGCAACTATGCTCACCGACCACGCCAATTATTAACCATCGGATGTTGCCTCGAAGAACATTAGACCACAAAGGAAATGGCAGTAGAAGAAACGCTGTGAAATCAGCTGTAGTGCGCAAATTGCAGACGACGATGACGCCCCAGCGGCTGCCGAACTTTGTTGCCAACGTAGCGAGGAAGCCACGGTCAAAGCGCCGTAAAAAATTGTCCGTGGCCATTTGCCAGGTAAATAACTAGGCAACACTGTCTATGGGCTCAAGAAAAATGACGTCACTTCCTTCACACTTTTAGCAATGCATTCCGTGCTAGGTGCCTCTCCTGAGTATTCTTTCCTCTATGCCACTATCCAGAGATGGCTCAACGCATACCGAACATACAGCCCGGTACGATTCCCACCTGATCGCCTTTTTCAAAGCATTTGCAAGACATCGCTAATTCAACTTTCGTCTATACCGTTCCTGCTCATTTTGCGGTCGCCGTTGTTATGGGCGTCTTTGCGGTGCTGGCGGCTGTGGCACTTTACACCATGATCGGCTTGTGCTTTACACTCAGTCTTGTAACGTAATTTCTTTTTTGTCTGCTGAAACGACAGCATAAAATAAAGGTAGCGGAACTCGGGAGATTCATAGGTTCGGCGGATGCACTTTGCCGATTGGGAATTGATTTCCACAGCTTTTTATTGTGCCTAATTATGATTTTAGAAACTCAGCAGATATGACACGCTGCTGCCAAGGGTTGAAACTAAAGTGGTCTTATATGAATAATGAGAGGTTGTGGGTTTGCTTCTGTCGAGTCCACGCCGGATGCCTTCGCCGGAGAAGGTGTCACTTGGTAAGATAATGTGTGAACGTTGCGCATGATCACTGTAGCCTGGTGTAACTCTTCACAGTTTGAGATAAAGAAATAATTCTCGGGTTTAAAACGAGATTACTCTTTGCAAGACGTTCTACAACACGGGTGATAATTAGGAAAACGACATAAAATGTGTTCCCCGATGACTGCGGAGCATCATTCCTTCCCCGCTGTTAATAAACTGGCTCAAAATAGTCCCATAACTACACAATGAGCTCTGCCTATTTTCGTAGTTTTTGAGGTTCACAAGCCACCATTTAACTTCAGGGTTCCAAAGAAGCGAGTAGATATGTTTCACACACTCGTAACTTCTGCTAAAATAGTTGTACTGATCTGGTCGTACAGATCTATCATAATGGATCCGGAGGCCTCCACTACGGCGCACCTCATCGCCTGCGTCGCGTCGGCTCGTTAAACCCGATATAAACAATCAATCAACCTTTCATAATGGCGCTAATTAAATATTCCATTCCCAAATTTTTTCTTACTTTAAACTTCTAAGGAAACGAAGAGCGCCTGTCGATTACTTTATTCATACTTATAAACATGCGTCTTCAGTTTGTGCAAAGAGTTAATACGTAATATATCTCATATCTCACTGTTGTTTGTCATCTTTTAAAGAATAACCTTTCAATTGTGGAAACAGAAACTTAGATTTTTTTCTATTTTTAAAAAACGAAGGAAGCTCACACTAATGCGTATGACTTGAAGGTAGCGAAGCTGTACGCAACCTTCACGGCCATCACAACGGTTTAAGCCCACGATTGCCGCCGATTTCCTTCTTCCCTGCCGCAACAATCTTCACACCGTCATTGTTGCTAATTGTGTGAGCTTCCTTCATTTTTCTGGAAGTGAAGATGTTTTGATATCACCTTGGAGGGGCGCACGCTATGACGTGTTTTTCTCGTTGAAAGCAAGTGTTGCCACGATTACAGCGAACGCTGGAGTTTTTTTTTTTTTTTGCAATCATCGCCAATCTCCCTAAGTGTGTATGCTTGTCTTGACAAACGTGCGCTGGGGACGCTTGGCAGTTGCCGCGAGCCACATACACACATGCTCCCGGCATCCCGGCATTTTCCTGTTATTTTTACCTGCCGACACGCGAAATAACAAATTGCTAAACAGCTTCGCTCTTAAGAGAAACTTTAGTTCGCTGAAAGTAGGCAAACTGCCACCCTGAAACTCAACAAGAAATATGTGTGACTTAGTCTTCAATGCGTATAGTCATTTGCGTATACTTTGCTTACCTGCAGTTCAAGGCATTTTGCACCGCTAAAAGGAAGACCTCAGTCAATCCACCGACGTGCATTCTGCCATTCCTTAGTTCCACCGGCGATATACGAGAAACCTGAACAAATGAAACAGCAACCCCACAATGAGAACTTCTACTCTTAAAACTATACACCATGCAGGTCATCGAAGATGAAGCAAAATTGTACGTGTCGGGGGTGTCTGAAAGGGGGGTTACCTTTACTCTTAATGCAGTTCCTTAGACATGGAATATCAGCATCGCCGAACCATGCTCCTCATAAAGATAGGAACCCGCATGCGCCAGAAATCCAACGTGCTTTCAAACGAAAAAATTATATATAACAAAAAGGAATGCGCTGACAAGCGAGGAAGTTACCCACGACCGTACACCGACGACACACAAAACACAGTTTCAAGACACAGCTAATTATGCCTTAATGCTTTCAATAGAAATTATTGTAACCTCCCCTGTCGATAATTTCCGTCGCGTCGCGTGTGTGTCATGACGGTTCCATAAAGCTACCTAATTAATTGCAGCGCAATTCTCAGTTTTGTTGCTTTTATGCCGGTTTCAAGGCATCAACTTCGAGCGAGCCCTGGTTGGCTGACCGGATGCCCCCATCGTAATGAAAGCGGATATCATTGGTGAGTGATGGCTGAACGGACGCAAAATTGAAATTTTTGAAACGAACACAACTAAGACTCTTGCCCTTGTAGCTGCTTACGTCGTAGTTCCGGATGGTGTTCATGACACACTTGCGTTTTTGCTATTCGCCTTTGACGTTTCCCGCGGCCGGTGTCGAAGCCGCGCCCTTCGGCTCAACAGCACAACGTCTTAGCCGTTGAGCGACCCCAGGAAGTGTCGTGCGCTTTCTTTATTATATGGGGCTGATGCAAAGCGACAATAGCCGATACTGCTGAAACAATCAGGCATCCGGGTTGCAAAATCTTTTTGTACTCACAGGGAGGACGCCCACTCGCAAATGGCAGGCCATTTTCGAAGTGCCCCAGTGCCTTTCATCTGCTCTAGTTGAAAACCAACCACGTTACTGCTTGGATGTAACAAAACCTTGCTCATTGATTTGTGCGTATCGACCATGTTATAGATTGGTAGAGAAGAACTTTTTATTATTTTCTTCGTGTGTGAATCGTCTGATCAAAAAAATGTGAACCATTGTTCAGAGCAGAGTTTTATTCAGGGACGGAACCGATGCAGTTTGTTTTTGACAGATGATTCGCAAAAAATCGTGCTCTGTGAACGTTGCGGGCTACCTTCTTTCAGATGATGGAAATGCTAGACTAACGTTCCTGCAAAGTGAACAAACCTAATGCATGCTCCCCTCTTCTAATCTTGATTTAATTGATATAGCTTTACCTACTTTATCTGGATTTGAATTTCTCAATTACACGTCTCGTCGCAATCAAGTGCATCGGACAGTCTCCCCTGTTTCAGTGCTTAGCAAATCTGAGCTCGAATTCAACGAAATCTTTTTACCGATGGTGAAGCCCGCAATCAGACCGGCCGCTAGAGGCTGTGGACTTCCTTTTCGTTTTCAGCTCCCGTTTCGAATAGATCTTTGGTAGATATATTCCATTGTATTACAGCTGCTCCTTGACTGGTATCATCAGTCATTACAACATTCCCCCAACAATAAAGAAACTGATTAGAAGCTTGTTCCTGATCTGCATTTTGTACGCACATAAATATCCCGGGTTCTACTATCGGTTCACACAAGCGCACGCATTATTTGCGTAATGGAAACACCGTATTTTTCTTGATTCCAATCCCGCAGAATTTATTTGCGTTTTAGAACGGAACCATTTAGTTTAAAACTGAAACGTTGTTTGAACGTTGGAGTTTTCATTGTTTCTGGAAAAGCTCTGCAAATGTTTCGTCGCATATCACCAAGGAAACATACAACATCACAGGGGAGTATAACTCTATATTTATTCCTCTTATTAAAGTCCTGGTTGACTTATTTGTAATCATTTGTTTAATCACCTGGGAGCACACGACATTACCAATAATATTTCTTATTTCAATCCCATGCTCCACTACACTTTTATTGCAGTCGATGGTTCACCGCCGCTGTGTATTTGGAGGCGTTTTCGGTAGCCGAGATTGTTTGGAATCCAAAACTTCGTTTACTGAAACCATGCGGTAGATAAGTTTGTAAATGAATATGAGTGGTGGGTGCTCGCCACATTTCTTTTAGGCGCTTTTTATCACGTGTGCAGTAATTAGTCGGGCTCGCATTGCAGATCACCAGGGATTTCGAGTGTTTATTCTTGAACCAGATTTTAAAAAGTACGCCGCCGATACGCTCTCCTGTTGTAGACAGAAAGGTTGTTTCGCATGTAAGCTACACTGTCTACTTATGCGGTGTCTGCGAAACACTGCCATTAATAATGTTCTGTTTTCCCTCGAAGTCGTTTGGTTTTCTTGATGTTCTCAGGCAAAAAAGGTATTCGATGGATTGTTGGGTTTAACGCGCCGCCGCACCGCAGGCGATTAGGGCGAGCCGAAGTGAAGGGCTCCGGATTAAGTTTGACCCCTGGGGATCCTTAACGTGCGCCGAAATCTGTACACACGGGGGTTTCTGCTTTTCACCTCCATCAGAAAAGCGGCCGCCGCGGCCGGGAATCGAACCCACGATCTCGTGCTCAGCAACGCAATGCCTTAGCCACTGAGCCACCGCGGCGAGTACGTAAAATGCGAGTGTTTCAGCTTTATATACTCCAATGGCTGTTTTAGCCACAAACCTGGATGATATCCTCCAGGCTCTCTAGGCGCGACGTGACTTATTTTCAACTGCATTCATTCAAACTTTCACTGCCCTCCTTTCCTGAGCTCAGTTCTTCAGCGAGGGCCGGATAGACTACTGCGCCCACAATTCTACTTGCCAGTAGACAGGACACTGAGGCCTTGCACCAGCTAGCCCATGCCACATGCGTTTAACAGACTGTTTTTACATTGTATTCACACATTTTTTATGATCGCATGGTTTTGTCTAAGTGCTCTTCAAAAATATGATATTCTGAAAGAACATTGAGTGGGGTGGTTGCATGTGCACCCTTTCTCTCTGTTCTTGTGCCGCTTACATAAAGAGGGCTACCTTACTTATACTTGACTGTTAACTCATGCAAAATTCTGCAGACGACCTACGCGGAAACACAGAAACGTAGCTTATTACTCACCCTTTGGTAACATACTCGTAGGTTGTTTATTTTCGATGGAATTACATTAATCTTAAGCGCACAAAAAACAAGAACTAAGAAGACAAGGACAAGCGCTAACTTCCAACTGAATTTTATTGAACCAGGATGAAATATATACCAGCAAAAAGACAAGAGATAAAAAAAGGTTTGCAAAAATTTTTCTCTCTTTTGTTTTTACTTGTATATATTTCACCCTTGTTCAATAAAAGTCAGTTGGAAGTAGCGATTGTCCTTGTATTTTTTGTCCGTGTTTTTTGTGCGCCTAATATAAACCTTAAGGAATACCAATAAGCTCGAACAGAAGCCCTTCTTCAATAGAATTATTGCTTTCTGCCAGATATGTCTACGATTATTGGTAGACATATTACATTACATTGGAAGTACAATAAAATATTGGTATTTTACAAAACAATTGTACAGTATTGTACAGCACAGGTGAATACAATTGGTAGTACAATACAAGACATTGGTTAGTATTGCCTTCCAGGGTCATCTGCAGTGTGAAATGTGCGTCGGGACACCGAAGCTCTTCTGATTTTTCCGGTGGTGTAACAATGTCTACAAACAGTACTGCCCACGAAAGCCTTACAAAAATCCAGTATAATTTGCTTGAATAAGAGAAGTGCAAAGTACCAACACCTGCCCAATAAATGGTGTTTTTGATTGCTCCCTCAGTATTCACGGTCTTCAGCTCCACTACATTGTTTGGAGTGCCGCATTTCGGCATTGTATGGAAGGTTTAAGGGGACGGGGTTTAATGGATGTTTGCTTTCATAGGCCCGCCCAGGCAGCACAGGACCTTGCGGCCTAACTCAAGGCCGAATCTACTTTGGCCAGTGATTTTCCATCCGGCTTTTTTTCGGCAGACGTGTACGGCCCGTTGTCCAAAATGTGGGCCTATTGGCTACACGGCCGTACTCCCCAAGGCTATTCAATTTCCAGTCTCCCGTCAGCCGGCTTACCGGTTTACGTTGGATACGGCCAGATTCCCGCCCCGTATGGCTCCGGTCATTCGAAAGCCACCCGTCTGCAGCCGACAGTACGGCCACAATAGGTCAGGCCGAGAAGATTGCCGTGTTTCCGGACTCCAGCCGGACTAAAGCTGTCCGGAAGTTCGGGCCAGGCTACGGGCATTAGAGTTCAGCCACAGGTACGTTAACTGTACTGAGGCCGGTGGACTAACTACTGCATGCAGCGCAAGGAGATGAACTCAGTCGCACTGTCAACAGCACAAACCCGCAATTTTGGAAGAGCTTGTTCTTGGGCGAGTTGGGTATCTTGGTGAATGAACACGGACTTAACGCGAAAAAAAAAAAACACACGCAGAAAGGACGCGACAAGCTGCAAACTCGCAACTAACTGTACTGGACAGAGCACCCACATATAAGTACACCTGTCTTCTGGTGGCTCATTCGCACTCATGCGTAGCATAAATAGCTCACTTAGCCTCACCACTCCCGTACTCAATTCAGTGCAGGATTAGGAAACTTTGGAGCCCGGGGCTACTGCGTCCTTGGGGCCCTAATGATGATTATGATTATGATGATCATGATGATGATAATGATCTGCGCTTTAATATGCGAAAATTTTCGAAGCCCATGTTATGCCCTTCTGATCAGTGGTAAATTTATCCACAATTTTACGCTTTCAGGAAACTACATTCTTGTTTGACGCCAATATTATAGAACCGATTGTATAGAGCCTTAAAAGTTAGTTGGTTTGATTACCAGTCCATCACCGATTCACATTTAATCGAAGCCGCCAGTGTCGGCCTGCACACGCCATGGTATAATAGAGTATTTTCTTACAAGAAGCATATTTTATTAAGCCCTGTAAGGTTTTAGTTCTATTGTAAAGTTCTCTACCTGCAAATACGGGAGGGCTCAATGTTCGCGCAGGGCAGCTGCTCACTCACAGACATCTGCCAAACAGTTAGCCGCCGCGGCTTGCGGACCACAATCCTGTACGGTTACCCGCGCAGACGAGGAAGCACGTGGCGCTTAGAAACACGATGCCGCCTTTGAAGGAGGTAGGGGGGGGTGTGCTCAGACATGTCGCGCAACGCAACCTTCCTATCGCAGGCATGATTAGCACAATGACGATAAGCAGAAAATGACGTTTTTTGGGCTGGGGAGCAGGTGCGCTTCGTGCGTGGGTTTACGCATGGCCCGTCGAACGTTCAGCGGCGATGAACTCCTGTTGCACAGCTGTGATGGCCTTGCTAGCCGGCAAGCCGTTGCATATTAACCGGGTCCCCTTTGGGTTGGAGAGCGGCAGGTTGGGCACGAGAGATGGCACCAGAGCAACAGTTTTAATGTATCTGCTCACTCCCGCACTGCTGCTCCCGTCGGCCCTGTGCAAAAGTTCCATCAGTATAGTTCATTGTAGATCGGTCGGGTTGTTGTTCGGTCGTAACTGGAAGTGGAAACACGCTGAAGCTTCTCGTCTAGTTTCGGGGTCCTACGACGGAGGCGATTATGGGTGGACCTCCCATTTTCGAGTTCCCTCAACACGTCTGCCAGCATCCACTGTTTTCTCGCGTTCTTACGGGGGTTCCTCTCCTCCTGCCGCCCGCGCCCAAGCGGGACCAGATGTTGCAGGGCGCCCTTTGGTCCGCAGCCGTCCGCCTGGCTCATTCCAAAGCGAAAAGCGCCCACGGGGACAAACAGCTTACCGTCCCCTAGTCGCGTGGAGGCCCGTTTTCAAGATGGCATCAAAGGGGCCACACGCAGGATGCGTTTTAGAGGCAACGCATCTCATGCTCGCCCCTCTCTCCTTCCTGCGTCTGTCAGGCGTTGTCCGCAACAGCTGCGCCTCTCCTCCTCTCCTCTCTCCGATAGCGAACACTCTCTCCCAAACAGCTGCGGGTTGGCGCAGCGCGCTCTCACCTCGTTGCTTAGGCTTCCGGTGGGCGGCTGCGCTCGCGCGTGCTGCGCATGTGCAGTACTTCTCTCTCCGCGCTCTCCTCTCCTCTGGGCCGCTGTGAATATAAAGCGGCATGCCCGCGCTCCTGGCGGTCTCAGTCGACTGGTCGTCCACCCACCTCCCCTTCGCGTGAGAATCCCTGCTATAAGCGTAATCAATACGATGGCAAAACGCCAATGGAACCACCCCATGAGATGCCGTTGCATCACACCAGGGTTCCGCGAGGGGAGGTGGGCGTAATTTTTTTAAGTGGACACAGCTTTCGTCATCCGAAGGAAAGGCGTTGTTTGTTGCTTTGTTTGGCGTCCACGTCTGAGCTCTTCACACCGCCTAGGCTGCCGATTCCCCAGCTCGAAGGGAAGCGCTAGGGTCGGCTGGCCGAGCGGCGTCTGCGTCCACACGGAGTGGCGCCTAGAGACTTACGCTACGAATGGAGTCGCGCGGACATTTAGCTTCCGCAACGTGCTTGCTCAGACAGCCTGTAGAGGCTATAGCACAGAGGCGCGGGCTGAAGCCGAACGGACCCGCGAGTGGCCTACACAACCTTTGAACATGTAAATAACCATATATACGCTGACCATTCAGCGAGAAATATCTAATCGATATCAATCACGCTTATGCGATTCAACTAATCCACTAGCTTTATTGAACGGGTCGTCATCGCAATGAACTTCCTTGTCAAGAGCTATACATTGAAATTTGTGGAAGAAACTGTGTATGAGCCCGTAGGGCAGTGCTTAAGTTGTCAATAATTACATATAACATCTCTCAGGCTTAAACAATTTACAATGTTCTTCGGACATTATTTCGTCATTCGCATGCCTTACGACGGGATTCAAAGGGGTGAAATTTAAGGAGAGGAAGGGTCTTTTCAAGGTTTGCTGAAGACTACGCTCTGGGAATTCTGGGTTTCCCTTTCCAACCCCGTTACACGGCGTCTTTTTTACTTGCTTTTAAAACGAAGCTTTTAACCTTTTACTGTTGTCTGTAGTTCATTCGAAACCCACTGAAGTAAAGCCAATTTTTCTGACGATGAATATGATTGTTGGTGAATTGAAGAAAACTTAAAACGCTTCGCGTGGTCGGAATCAAACCTGGGTCCTTCGTGTTATGAAGCAGAAATCTGTGAGAATGCGCCATTCCGGCACGATCAAACCAGTTTGGATTTGGGAATATTTGCATGGACGTTCAAACTTACACCGAAAGTGCACCGCTCAGTCTAATGACGATGACGTTTGAACGCTAATAAAAGACATGGAAGGCCCGTATCAGTAAAGCACTGGATTGGAGAATCGCAGTGAACAAAACCATCCCGAAGAAAAATTCCGTATGTGTATGGCAAGCTACTGTGATGTCGGTCCGCTCGCTTCTGGGTTGGTTCGTTTGGTGTGGGACTTAATTTTGGAAAGCTTCGCGTTTCCCTATTGCTTCGTTTCGACAGTGCGGTAGTGGATATTAATAAATAAGCTCATCTGCTCCCATTCCGGAAAGGGTTGGCATATCAGCATCTATTTTTGCTGACCGTTCTGTCTACTGTTTCCCTAGCAACAGTTACAACAGTGGTTCTCCCTCATGTCCACTGGACATATTTTGGCTGAAGATGAACGGAAGCGTTGAGCATTACCCCTAGTCCATTAGCTGAATAAACCTTGGAAAGACAAGAGCTTTACTGTAGCGAGAGACAAGGCACTGGTGTCTCCATTAGGTAGGTGCTCAGGTATTTCGAGGAGACGGGAATTTAGCAACGTTTACAGAACTACGTAATTAGAGAAAACAGATGGAACTTGGAGTAATGTGACAGTCACCTTGGCGGTAAAGTTTCACGTAAGTGTTTCTATATAGCTATGGAAAAAAGAGATACTGCCGTTTTCTGCAACCGTGCTCCCTGTGTAGACAGCAGCTGCGATATCTGTAACATACACTTAACTATAAAATTATTTACCAGGGCAAGTAAGAGAAAATCGGTATATTCATAGAACCTTCTTTGAGACCGATTTTAATAAAAATTTCTTAGAGGCCGAATATAGTTTTTATAAGATACCTACGTCAGATAGAGGGATAAATAGTATCCGCTAGACATTGGAGACTAATTGTTCTTACGTAAACGTGACGCCGACACGGGCCGACACGGACCACCGCCAGTTATATACTCTTTCGCTGAAAAAGCTAACATGCTGATCATCTTGAAGTACTGTCCACAGTGGAATTTTTATAGGCCCGTCAACGACATATTTTTTCAAAGGAAGAGAAGCAGGACATTTTTGCTTTGCACTGTTGCTTAACGACGAGTATTGCTAAACAAGGTAAAAAATATAAACATGCAAGGAGGTGGAAAACCCTTCTCATTTTGCAATCAATTCCTTGCTAAGGAACGACATGCGAACCTATTTGGTTAATTTAAGTAAAGACAGGATGGTTGAAAGATGGAGTCTCTATAGGACTTGAGTGGACATCAACAGGCACAGGGCAAAGCTAATAATCCAGCTTTCAGCTCCACGGTCCCCATATCTTCTGACTTAATGTTGTACCTGTTTCAAACAGAATATAAATTCTGTAGGCCGGCCAGTCCCTATATGAAAACATATCTATGGAGAATAGTGCCGGTCTTGTCTTGCGGTGTTTTTGGGCCTACAACACCCTTGCACATCCCCCGTAGAAGTAGGGGACGTAGGTATGCAGTAGCCAGACACCGGGCCTGACGCCGCACCTTGTGTTCGAACGTGACCAGCCGGTATCCGCAGCTCTAATTACAAAATCTCGGTACTTGTTTTGGAAAATTTCACTGTTTGTAGTGTAAGGTCATCAACCCGTATCAACTGGAAAAAACATACTCATTGCAGTCACCACACTCGAAGCTTTGGGTAACGGTGGCCGGCGTATGACCTGAAAGCGAAACAGTGGACCGACACTACGAACACGTAGCGAACACGTTACGAACACGTGCATACGCGATAGTTGCGGCTATTATTATAGCAAAGCGAAAAACGGGTCTAGAAAGATTGTACGCTGGCGGTTGCAACGGGGTGCGACTGAGATACGGGTCGTCGTAGACAAACACCAGAGTGTTTGTCCTAGACAAAACGATGCCGAAACGACCACGCCGTGTGAGGTTGCGCTCACAAAGGAACAGTGTCCGAATATTCTGGTGCATTGCGCGGTGTGTAGCTGTGCGCCTTTGTTTTCTGAAAAATGTGCGTGGCCAAAGCAAAGAAACTGTGGCATGCCAGCATTTAGAAGCCTTTCATGTAGCAAGGAAAGACAGAAATTGTGTCAGGCAAATATCCGTTTGCTTACGGGGCAGGGAGTTAAAGCTATCATGCAGTGAACGGTAGCGAACGTTTGGCTGGTTCTTCCTTGGTTGAACTGCGTGAGGGCGCCGCTGAACTATACCGGGAGTTTTTCCGCATGACATCTTTCCGAAATAAATTGGTTGTCGGCGCTTGTCAAGCCTAGGTCTTTTTCTCAGTACCCATCTTTGTGGGCTCCATTCCCAGACCTGTGATGAATAAGTATCGTTCATGTAAAAACATGGGTGGCTTAGTAAGTCAAAAAAAGTGACGGCGGTCACTACTCTTGCCTGTGCTTCAGGCTGTAAAATCATAGAGCAGCGAAGGATTGGCAAGATTCACTTTCAGTTTGGCTACACCAATTCAGTGGCAGGAGCAGCCACCGCCTCAGCTTATGTGAAAAAAGCTATAGGCGCGCAACTAGCCGATATTGAGTCACGGAGAAGCCAGAGATCCAAGATTTCATATCTTAGCTTGGTGCACACAGAGATCTCCCGATTTCCTAATATAAAAGCCTACCGTCCGGCCCAAAGTCAAGCCAGCACGAACAAGCGCCTGGCAGAAAAGTTATTTTAGAAAAGGGGCGTCCAGAGTTGTGTACATTATGTACACCGCTTTCAATTGTGTACGAGTGTGGAAAGTGATTCAGGTGTGCCCCGTGGGAGGGCGGGAGCCGACGTGAGCCCCTGGTAGGTGGAGGGAACAGACTCCCAGTTCTGTTTTTCTCGTGCAAGATCACTTCGAATAGTCCAGCATTTATTGTCGTACACGCAGAGAAGTAGGCCGCAGTGCATAAACTTTATGCCCAGATTACCAACGCAATTGAAAACCGATTGAAAACCCAGATTACCAAACGCAATTTAAAACTGAAGTGTTTTTTATGTGGGTGATCGTCTGTTAATTCTTTGCGTACTCTCCAGTCTTTCATGTAAATAAGTATAAAAAACAAGAAGCTCCAGGAATTTCTTGTATAATGTCTCTTATTTGCTCTCTTGGTATTCTGTATAAAGTGTCTTATCGTCTAACATAGCGAACTTTTTGTGTTTGGTTGCTCAGGATTGTAAGCAAAACAGAAATGCCAAGAACACCAAGAACACTCATTCTCTTCGCAGTTAAAACATGGTAAATCACTTGATTTAAAAAGCAAACTGTTTATTTCTTTTCTAGCACAACCAATTTTAAAACCTTGAGGCAAGCAAAGTGCGAAAGCCAGGTTGCGCAGTGGAGAGTTGTTAATGCGTAAAGTGACCAGACGTCCCGACTTAGACGGGACATGTCCTAGTTTCCCGGCAGTGGTCCTGCTGTCCCGGCAGCCTGCTTGTGGGACGGTGTTTCATCCCGCCCTCGGCCGAAAGTATGTAGACGGGTATAAAGATCTGTGTCACTAATGAAGAGCTGGAGGAATGAAAGAACCAAAGAAACTGTTTGAAGACCTTCATTGAAACAGCGCAGACGACGGGAATAAGCAAGAAACACACAACATAGTGCCTGTATTGGGTTTCTTCTTTAGCCTACACGTCTAAGCTGTTTTCTTGAAGTTCCAGTGCGCCCACAAGCCGTTCAGCACACCCGCTTGAGAAACGATGGATGGACGGGCCCTGCTACTTCTAGCCCTGCAACAATATTAAGACAATCGTCGAGTACGCCATGTGCTCGCCAAGCACAAAAAGCGGAAAGATGTGGAGTGCAGAGAAGCCGCAGCGTTATTTGACCACACTCAAAGCAATTCTGTGGCTTAACGTGAATTTGTACATCAGTAAAAATGAAATTCTGTTCAGGGCAATTTATTCAAGCAAGAAGTATTAGTTACCGACCAGGAAAAAACCTGGAGGGCCAGGAAGGCCACATGATGCAGATGTAGGAAAACAAAGTGCAATTTGTCATTTAAGCTATGTGCCACGTTTTTCTATATACAATTCCTCCCTCCCCCGCACCCCTCCTTGTCCCACTTTGGAATCCGAGGAACGTGGTACCTTTATTAATGAGGTGATATTAGACTTCTACAAAACTGACTGATTGATTGATTGATTGATTGATTGATTGATTGATTGATTGATTGATTGATTGATTGATTGATTGATTGATTGATTCATTCATTATTTCAATTCATTCTTCATTGATTGATTGATTGATTGATTGATTGATTGATTGATGATTGATTGATTGATTGATTGATTGATTGATTGATTGATTGTAGGGTTTAACACGCCGACGCAACGCAGGCGATGAGGCTCGCCGTAGTGGAGGGCTACGGAATAATTTTGAACACCGGGGGATCTTTAACGTGCGCCGAAATCTCGAACACACGGGCGTTTTCGCTTTTCGCCTCATCAGAAAAGCAGCCGCCGCGGCCGGGAATCGAACACGCGACCTCGTGCTCAGCAGCGTAACGCCTTAGCCACTGAGCCACCGCGGCGGGTACTTCTATAAAACTACGAAGCGAGACAACTCTAGGGTAGCGAAGATGCATCAAACTAAGTGTTCTATTGATTGAATTCTCTGTGCGTAAAAGTGAATTGAATAGAACATAACAATTCCCACCTACGACCAATTTGCTGCTATGCAATGGTGTTATTTGCTGAGAAGAAGCAGACCTAAATCGTGTGTTCGTTTCAAAAGGTAAAGAAATCTACATTGACTAAGAAAACGCTCAGTCCAAGAATATGCCTAATACATCCAACGGTCATCAGAACAAACTCTACTGCAGCAAATAACGTCGCGGGTACATGCGAAACCTTCTTCTTCATTACCCACCCCTCCGAAACACCTTATAAGTGTTTCGGGAGGGTTGTTTCAGAGGGTTCAGCTCTGCATTACCGGACGATCAGCGATGCGCCAGTCTAGCAGTACTGGTTCCAAACTTCCAGAGAAATGTGGCAATCCGAATTCGGGCTCTCTCTTGTTCCCCTGCAATAAATTTGTGCAAAAACCCCTAACACAATTTTTGACGTAAACACGACAAAGCTTATTAAGCTGGGACAATTCGTTAAAGAATGCAACGCAATCCTCGCCCATCTACGTGCTATCTGTGCGTCCTCACGAAACAGTCCCAGTAAAACGATGTACAGCAAGCTCCGCTAAAAACGTCATCACGCTGAACCCGCTCAGTGTGGCATAAATGTACATAACGGCGACCATATCCCGAAGCTTGAGGTCCTGGCTCTTCCACGGCAGCTGTGCAGATCTCAAGGGGAGGTACATCCGCCATGTGTGCTTGATATGCGACTCCACTCTCGAGTAAAGCAGCGGCGCTGAAAAGAAATAAGGAATTTTATATACAATTGGGAACACTCTCATAAGTGTCACAGCGGCAAATGAATATTCTTGTTCCTGCTGGGAGGTTAGCAGAAAAAATGTGTGGAGACACTTACCCTGTTCACATTGTTCGAACACAAACCATTGATGCAATGGGGATGTAAAATGAGCGTTGGGTTGAATGCTGCTGCCATCTCCTACTCGCCAATCCCTCAGTGCGATTATGTGCAAATTAGGCGTGAGAATGCTGACGGGACAGCCAACTGAGAATTGGTGGATTGGCCTTCAGCTTTTCAGGGAAACTGCCATCATCACTAGCAAGATCGCTGTGTCTTGATGTGGCGATTCCGAAGAATAAATTCTAAATGATCATAAAAAATTCTAAAATTACATATTAGGTGTGAGCGGCCCGGTATGCCCTCGGGCTTGCCGTCGACTTCGGACACAAAAAATTGAGGGTGAATGGCGTGCAGTACTGAGGTTCTACAACGGGTTTTGGCGCCCGGCGGTTCCTCAAGCTCAATTCATGCGGGAAGCTCGACCACCTGCCGCACGAGTTCCGTGCTCCCCGCAGCCAGGCACTGGTGCCTGTGCCCGCCAGTTCCCCGCAGTGGCAACGCTTTTCTCCGACGGAAACATGAGGAACGACTTTCAAGTAACACGCTGCAGTCTCTGCCGCCGCTGTGCAAACAAAGCCATACAGCACATGCGGCAGTACGAAAATGTTACCAAACCTATGGGAGACTCGCACTCCCTCTTAAAGATTATGAGAGTGGAAGGTTGAGGCGACTGCGGCCGGCGGAGGTGGAGTGGCCTAAACGGAGAAGTCCAAGGCGGAACCAGGTGTCGAGCCGGAAGAGGCAAGCGCTAGCCCTATGGAGCGTAAGTGCCCCCTCAAATTCACAACTTCGTCTCCCGCACCCGCGAGCAAATTTGCCAGTCAGCCGGCGGGTATTGTGGTAGACGCGAAAGCTGTCGGTGAACCAGCATTTCCGACGTTAGCGACCGATTAGATGCGGGGGCCAAAGCCCAGCATCCGCGTAAAGGGGTTGGTCGATTGTGTTCCTACAACGCCCAAATGCTACAAGGGCAAATAGTACCCAATGAAGTGTTCGGCTAACCTGTATCCAAATAACCGGATATCAGCGTAATTATAGCTATTTAATTGCGGTGACACTACAGGAGCCAGCTACACGGCCACGTTTGGCTAGCCAATGAGGATTTCGACTTTTTTATACAGTTCTCAGGGTTTCAGAGCCTCGGTTCACGGGTCCTCGTTTACTGCACGTCAGTTGCTCCGCCACTGCCGCCCAGTGGCAAGGCAACTGGCGAGGCAAAATCCCGGCCTTCCACAGCTGTGCCGACGGTAGCGTCTCTCAAAGTAATGAACATGCTCCAATAATACGAATCCGGGCGGACAGCAGCTGAAATTTATTGGGTGACATCGGTTACTCATAAAAAAAGCATAGAGAAAAGTATATTTCCACTTCATCAGATTGAGTCAGATTGCACTCTAATCCAAACTAACCAATCGGGAAGCAGTAAAATCCAGTGGGCTACTAATCAAAACAGAAATGAGCTCAAAATGCTAGCTGCCAAGATTAACGTTGTCTGCCAATTATCCCGACGATATCAGCTGCTTCCTCTTCTGTTGCACTCCCCCGGTCGCGATGCGTCGAGGAGTTCAATTATAGCAATAATGCTTTCACATTCAGAACCCTGAAAATGTCCGGGGATGTTCTGGGAGTTCTTTTTCAGGACGTGCACTTTAGGAACATTACATCCTGGCAAATCAACAAGTTTAGGAACAGCCATACGTTTTATAGAAGAAAAGAACATTCTTACTGCAAGAATTCGGACAGATGGAGCACCAACAGGCCTTCACCTGCAGATTTGGCGATAGTCCAGTGCTCAAAAGCCCTGGCGTTACCGTCCGAGTTCGTTTCGCCATAAGAAAAAGACAATCAAGCACGTTTTTATTTTTTTTTTGTGTTTGTTAACGATATTTACGGCTCATTCAACGGGGTGATCAGTGTAAGCAGTGTTCAATTTACGATTCCCCAAAAAATGGATGCCAATCCATTCACAGGTACACTTATGGACAGGAATCTAACTTAAACACACGAGGGCCAGAATAGGGCCTAGAATTAAGGGATATATATCGAGCACGGGATCCTTTCGCACTGCAGCTGTATCAGGCAAGATTTTTATATATGTTTTGTTGTCTTTAGATGAAAACTCCGGGGTCTCCGCGTTGCCTTCGATGCGCAAGGCGCGTCACACGGCGATTACACCATATCATACACGCTTTTAATTGGCAGTGGCGAAGTAGCAAACCAGAATGAGAACTGGGACGCAATGTGTAGGAGACGTGTAGACGCCATTCGAAATCATAAGGTGGGGTCAACTGCGAAGCGAATCGTGTAGAACAGCGAAAAGATGAAGACCTTCGAGAGTGAGGACAGGATGTCATCTATCTCCGGCGTTCTGCTGGACCATAATGTACTCGCTTTTTAAAGCATTAACGAAAGGTCAGGTGTCCTCAGACCGAGCTCTGACCGTGGGTAGATGCTACGGCACTGCCCATGTACTCGTAGTGGGTCTTTTTTATAGGGATGGTCTGGATCCAAATTAGTGGTTCGGGCGATTCGTTGCTAGAGGAAGTTGGCATTGCAAGTCGGGTGTCGCAGCCAAAGCTTGCGAAGCCCAACCGATGCCGTTCCACTGGCAACCCACCGGAGTAATACGTGCATCGTTTTTACATTACGTGCTTTCACTTCTCGCATGTTGTTGCGTTTTAGGGGCGACGGCAGGCCCTGATTGTAGCTTGACTGCCTTGTCGACAGGCCCCTGTTTAGGCCCAGTGGTCGGCGTTGTGTCAGCCGAGAGTTTTGCGATCTTTTGCGTACTGACCGGCAGTACGCCGGTAAGTCTGTATCATACTGACAGCAATGCCACTGCGGCAGCCATTACGGCAGTCGTTACCTTATAGACAATAGCTTCACAACGCCGCTGGTAATCCAAAATCGAAGGGCGAACCCACCCTAAAACTTTTCAAGTTTTGTATTTTCCAGCAAGCACTTCAGTGCAACCTCAAGCTACTTTTTTTACTAAAAAATTCATTGGCTACAAAATGTAAAAAAATTCGAGCTTTCGGCACATGTCTGCCAGCAAACTTTTACTTGCATGCACTACCACTATATTTGGGTAGTTTGAAAATTCTAGGGTGAACTTAATATTTTTATAATTAAACAATTTAAAAACACTGACAGCTTCATCAGCAACTTCTCGAATAGGAAGTGAAAACGCCCCTGCGGTTTTCTTAGCGATCAGGCAAAAAGATTCGTTTCATTGAAAACGTCGTTGTACGAACACTACGTACGCTGCAATGGCTCTTATTGCATACACAAACTGGTTCAGGCAAAGCTATACGACATTGTATTTTTTCTTGGTCACCCTATCACATGCAAGGGCACTAATTTCTTTACAGGCGTCCGGAAACGTCTACATTTGTACCTTAAGAAATGTAACGGAAAGATATACCAACCCGAGAACTTTTTTTGCCGCTTAATAAAGTGTAAAGGTTCGCTCAGAGGCTACTAGCATTTCGGGAGATCGGTTTATTTTTACAGGCATTAAAGTTACGCACACTTTTAGCAGGTGTGGGCAGTTGTACTGTACCGCTAATATACATATAGAACTGAATATTTCGGTCGAATGTAAGTAACAGAATGCGGACATATTTTATACGTACTAGAAAGGAAAACACTCACATTTTATTTATGTGGCACCGGAGTTGTTTTTTAAGACGGCGGCTTAGGTATGACCCAAACGTGTAGGTGTGAAACACTCTACTTCCAAAGTAGATCTCTCCAACTTGTGTCTTTTTGCAGAAATCTGTAGCCTGGTGCAATAAAAAAAACAAAGAAGCATTCTTCGTTGGTCACCGGCGCAAATGTTACAACACGGGGCACTGGTGTTGCACCGAAAATGTAGGTTAAACAGGTGAACTACCATATCAGAAAACCCCTGAGATCAAAATGCACGCGTACTGAAACGCAAACCAAAATGACTTTTTTTGACTGTGCGGCTTAAAGTGTAGAAATTTTGTACAAAATTTTCAAAGAGGCGAATTTAACTTACTACAACATAATAAGTCTAACGAAAGCACTTGAAAAAAGGCATATTTTTCAGCAATAAACCGACACATCTTTCAATGTATTCACGATAAAATCTAACTACCAGGTGTTTTAAGGATGCCGTACAGGTATTTTGTTTTGTTGTTTCGTTGTTTTGTTTCGTTTATTTCAAAAACCCCTTTCGCGTAGATAGATTTTGTGCGGCATATTTCGTTTCTGCGTCTGTTGCTCCTTCAACGAATGCTGTTGCTCCGGCACTACCCCTGGGATTACAAGCTACTTCCTACTGTACGCGTCTGCAGTTGCCATTTTGAAGGCAGCATTCGGAACCTGTGGCGCCAACAGCAGAACACGCCCATTTAAACGAGGTAAGATAACAAAATTCTCACTTCTGAAAACAAGATAAGAGACAACCATAAAAAATTAAAAGACCAACTGTTTCCCAATCATATGTTGAAAAGTCGTACCTCATAAGGAACGCGCACCCGGCTGAACTACAACTTGGTTGATACATAATGTAAGACCAGTACCTCAAATAAGTGTAACTTCATCCCGTGAATGATGACAGCTTTCTCGTCGGCGACCTCCATGAGCATTTCAGGCGAATATCGCAGCCAGCTGCTAGAGTCACTGTTGTGTTCGCCGTATCATTTTCCAAACACTTCGCTCGACCGCACCCGTACTAGACTGCATGCCGTGCGGAAACAAAATATAAAATATGCAGTAAGGTTTATGTGAGCGCATGATGACTGTTTCAAGCAGTAACGTCGAAGGTCAGGCAGCCAGTTGAGTGACCAATATGTTTACCCCGTCGAGAATAGTAAACAAGAATTCCAGAATTTGCTGGAAAAAAGACCTCCAAACCCTAGCATAAAACTTCGGTGAAAACACTGCACTATACAATATCCAGAGATTTAGTTTCGTCTTTGTAGTGAAATGCATCTCTTGCTTTGTATTTTATCAGCCTCTTCTCTAAAACTGTATATATGGCCCGAGTACACATTGTAGCGCGAGCTTGTATACAAAATCACTTCCGTTTGCCAACGGACAATATGGTTTATGCCTAGTTTCTGCATATGGTGACCTCCGCAACTCAAGAAACTATTTGCCCTATCAAAAATAAGGCGATGTGTCTTAGCCGTGCTCACGGGTGGTAAGCCTGCCTTGGTTAAAAATACGCAAAGAATATTTGCCTAAATAAGTCTTCATTTCGCCTCCCTTAAAAAAATACACGGCAAGTTTGTTTCCTTGCGCCTTCCTAGGATGCATCCCATTCATAAACTCACAAAAGCTTTCCGCTTGACGCTGTCGAAAAAACATCCGTTTTCACTGCAGCAGGCTTCGTCGGTTTTTCGAAACTCACCTGAAGTTATTTTCTGGAGAAAATTCGACTATGTGCTTCATGCGTTCTCATAATGTTTTAGCAGCAGAACTCTGTAGGCCCCGCCCAGAACAATTAGTACATCTTGACAGAGGACCCTGAACACTCAAGAAACAAAAATTGGTTAGGAATTTGCAGCAGGAAAACGAACCCGATAACTTTAGGCCGTGAAACCGGCAGCCTAACCACTGGGCTACCCCGAAGTCCCGGGGGGTACGCGTTAGCAGCGGTGGGGAACGCTAACATCCGCAGCCAGTTGTAAAGAAACCAAATGCTTCCCGTGTTCGGAATAAAAACTGGGTGGCTCTCGTTACCAAATCGGCGTCAATGCGATTGAGCTATCAGCTAACTGCTGGCGTACAGAATCTCCTTTGGGTTCGTAGACGGGCGTTGGCTTGGAACTTGACCGCGCGTTCTAGCGCGTACTAAGCTCTCCACTTTCGGAGAGATGTCAAAGCCTGCGGAAGAAATGATCCGGGCCTGCCAGTCATGAAAAACGTTCAGCGGAAGGTTCAGGAACAAATGTGAGATGATGACATATGTAGCGAAAGCGTGGTGCCTTACAAAACAACTTCAAAGCAAACTTGGGTGGGTCCAACGGGCCATGAAGAGAATAATGATCGGGGTTACACTTAGAAACAGGAAACAAGAGACAGTAAATTAGAGCAGAAGGCATCATAGTTCAATTTTAAAAAAGAAATCTACTTGAACTGTTCAGGCAATAGGCCAAATCACAATCACTGGACTACCAGGCTGACAGAGTGGGTAGCGAGATATGGGTCTACAAAAAGAGGAAGGCGAATTTCTGATTGGAGAGGCGAAATAACGAAAGTTGTGGGCAAAACATGGACTCGAGCGATGTGTACGTCGAGTGGTTGGAGGTCGGTGGGAAGCCTTCGTCCTGCAGTGGAACTAGTGGGCTGCTGCTGATGATGAGCTATAGCCGCGTCCTCCGACGAAGGGAGAGCGGCCGCCAGCTCTGCTGCTCCTCCAGCCTTGCACCACTAGTGTAAGCTGCAACAATGTTTTCATGATAATTCCTATCGCACGCTGTGGCATGTCGCTAAGCCTTTAACGCATTAGAACGGGAGTAGTGACAATTCTGTCCAATCGTAAGCACCTATTCGCCCATATGAGGTCGAAGCGTAGTCTGACGAGAATTTGCAAAGCAACCAAGGTGTCCAGTGCATCCAACATCGATGTACACAATTCCTCTGGTCAGAAGATGAGATTTTATAGGTAAGCTGGTTGTGGCTGAGGTTTTGTGGGTTTCTGAAGGGCATCAACTAAACACCCCAGACTCCACATGTCCTTGAAGCGCGAGGCTTTCGACTTGCCCTGCTGTTTGTTTGGGTCCGTGTTTTCGCATGCTTGCTTCCGTTTACTTGAGTCTGAACTTTTACTCAAAATCTTCACAAATATTTGCTGCTTTGCGACGGGTGGGGACATGACTACGCTCGAACCGTGCTCTTTTTGCGGACATTTCCAGTGCTTGCAAGCGGACTTTTCTTATTTCCACTTTCCCGTGAAGGCGAGAACGTTACCTTGTCTGCTTTCCGCCGCGTGGGAGGCACGCTGAACGTCGGCGAATAACTAACATTCGTTCGGCTCCTCGCGACGGCGGTATCATGCAAGCAAAGGTATGTAAAATCACAAGAGGCGACATTGTAATTGTGTGGGAGTACCTCTTAGCCAATGATCAATACAACGAATGAGTTGGTACGTTTAACCGAATTACCTCAGCTTCACATGGTCATCTACCTTAACCAAGTGAAAATCGCTTGTGAAATTTTTGCAGCGTGTAATCGCAATGTTTCATTAAATCGGGGTGCATCTTCGTTGTGCGATGGCTGCACTTTGCGTTAATGAAGCCACCGCAGTATCCGCCAGCCGCTTCGAGGAATGTGCCAAGGAATTAAACTAGTAGTTCATTGATATCAATATACATAACATGTGGCAAGGTATTCAAAACGAAGTCCGAGTTTCAGTGAGTGGTAACGGGTGTGCATACGTTGCTCATGTAATTTCACCTGGGTACCGAAGTGGTAGTTGGATAATAGCAGACGACCCGGCCGGCCGTTGAAGTATAACATGGTATTTCGATCATGACGAAAGGCTTTTCTTGTGATCCTGAGGTTTTTTAGTACATTCCGCGTGCGAAAGAGGGCTGTTTGAGATGTGCGATTATGTTTTAAACCAAAGCTATCTAGCTCTACCAGCCAACGGTTCTTTCGTGGCCTGCGGGAGAACCTCCCAACGCGTCGTAGGCGGCGGCAGGGGCAGGAAGCTGTGCTGAGGGTCACACTCAGGGAGCAAACTACAATTTACCCAGCGTTCCCCGCGCAGAAGTGCCTGGTTGCCGGCGGCGGCGTCGGCGGTATCGCTTTGTTGTTTACTTTAGCGAGGGTTGTTTTGTGCCTGTTTTGGTGCAGCTTCGCGTCCATTGCACGGTGCCTTCGAACGGCTTGATTAACTTGTTCGACAGCACCTCCAGGGTAACCCGCACCCGACGGAATTAAGTGGTCGTAGGCAAACATACCTTAAGGATTGGTTTGCAGGGCGGGAAAACACAATGCAGAGACCACGTACAGACATCTGGCCGCTGGAGAAACGCCACCTTTCGCGCACTGCTTGCCACGAATGGGACTCCGTTTTCTAAATTGGTGATTACCAGTTTCGTTGTGTTTTAAGAGGAATTAGAAAAGGCGAAAGTAGCGACTGCTTCTGATAAATAGCGATTCTAAAAGTTCGCTCAGCTTTCTCGCAATTCTCAAACTTTCTGAACTAACTAGTTTAAATCGCTATAAATTGGAATCACTAAGCTCACCTGCCGAATTGTTTCGGTGTCTGCGCTTGTGTCGCGAGGTCGTGTAGTCCCATGCTAGCACATCAGGATGGCTAGGTTCCGCTTTCTCACCCTTCGAAAGACGCCCTCTCCGTTTTCTTTCTTCCGACTCACGGCTGGGCTACAGCGGCGGCGTCCGCCGCTCTAGCCCGGCCGTGGCCGACGCTGCTGCTGCGTTTGCGACGCCGCCTCCGCGATTTCTAGGTAACGGCTGGCTGCATCTCTGGTTTCACTCTTTGTAGAGCCACGTGTGTGAATTACAAGTGCCGTCGCATGGGCAATTGTTGTGGGTGTCGTTTAAAGCTTTGCTTTCCAAAACCTTCACAGCGTGGACTGAGACCAATTTTTCCTTCTTTAATGCAGTGATTCAGATTCGACATATACGATTTTTGCAGTCGCTGCAAAAAAATGGGATGGTAAAGCTTATCCTTTGTTCGGCTACCGTTAATCCCTTCTGATGCTTGGAGACTCGGCCAAGTTTTCTGCGTGGTTATGCTTCAAGTCTTGGTCACGTTTTTGGCGTAGGGTCGTCGTTAGGCCCCCAAAGTGCAATGAACAGTCGGGCATTAAAGCTTGTAACAATGTACGCGTGCCCACCCGCTTTGACCGTGAAGCTGCAGGAAGTAGCGGAGGGCGCAGCGGTACGAGGATTTGCTAAAATTTTGAACTCGTTCAGTGCCCACCGGACGCTAATTCACGAGGTTGGCTAACGTTATCGCTTCTCAGCTTGTTTCATTTTGGCAATAATCTTGCTTTCCACCGTCAAAACTGCACCACTCGTCGCAACAAACGATAAAGCGAGCCACGTTTCGACAGGTTTCCAAAGCCGTGCTTGTTCAAGCTGTATCGTGCCCCGACAGGTGGCGGCCCATGTCCCGCCCAATCACGGCCAGACAAAGCTACGGTAATCCAGGGGCGGTGCAGGCGATCACCTCGTTCATCGGCGAGGTTCTCCTGCGCACGCTCACCGGCCCAACCACCAGCTTAAACAGCATCGTGTTAAAACGAGCCTACAGCCATGCGCCTTTGCCAACGAGTGATCGATGACTCAGTGAGTAAGAACTGCACGACATATAAAGATTTAGAGGAAAAGGGAAGCATTGTTGGTCATTTATCTCGCGTTGTACTTTCCTTATAAACAAATATTTTCTAATATCTGTTCGTGCGGCATTCCCTCGATCAAGTAATAAAACGGCCACTACGTCACTCACGACCAAAGGTGCGTTAACGCACCGTTAGCATTTCTGTACGCATTTGTGTGGTTTGTAATCCACGTCAAAAATAGCGGTTGCGTCATACATACAGCCCATTTAGAGGATTAATACCGCAGGCACACGCGGTCGCCATGACCTATAGAGAAATAGCAGTGTTATCTCTGCGTGAGCATTGATGAAGGAGCCGTTCAGCCCTACCGCTCACAATTTTCCCAACAACCCACCGATGTGGCTGAGTGGCTAAGGCGTTGTGCTGCTGAGCCAGGGGTCCCGGATTTGATCCCGGCCTGCGGTGGCTGCTTTTCTGATAGATGCGAGAAGCGAAAAAATTGGCTCCAATACGCCGCGCTCTAAAGGTTGTTGGAAAGCAAAGCTCTAAACGACACCCACGAAAATTGTCCATCCGACGTCACTTGAATTCACACACGTGGCTATACAACTGAAACCAGAGATTCTGCAGCCGTTACATAGAATTCGCAAGAGGCGGCGTCCCGAACGCTGCTGCTGCTTCGGCCACGGCCTGGCTAGAGCGGCGGACGCCGCCGATGTAGTCCGGGCGTGTGTGGGAGAAACGAAAACGGAGAGAAGCATCTTTCGAAGGGTGAGACAGCGGAACCTAGCCATCCTGATGTGCTAGCTTGGGGCTACGCCACCGCGCGGCACAAGCGCAGACACCGAAACAATTCGGCATGTCAGCTTATGTTTCACATTTGTACAGATTTTAACTGGTTGATTTAGTAAGTTTTAGAATTGCGAGAAAGCTGGAGGAACTTTTATAATCGCTATTTATCAGAACCAGTAGCTACTTTCGCCTTTTGTAATACCTCTTAAAACACAAACGAATTCGTAATCACCAATTTAGAAAACGGAGCCCCATTCGTGGCAAGCAGTGCGCAAAAGGTCGCGTTTCTCTTGCGGCGACGTTTCTGTGTGGGGTCTCTACATCTTGTTTTCCCGCCCTGGAAACAAATCCTTAACGAATGTTTTCTGTACGACCACCTAATTCCTTCGGGTGCGAGTTACCCAGGAGGTGGTGTGGAACAAGTTAATCAAGCCGTGCGAAGGCATCGCGCAATGGACACGAAGCTGCACCAAAACAAGCCCAAAACAACCGTCGCTAAGGCAGACGGCAAAGCCGTACCACCGCCGTTGCCGCCGGTGACCAGGCACTTCCGCTCGTGTAATGCTGGGTAAATTCGCCCAGCCATCTCTAGTGTGCTCTGTGAGTGAAACCCTCCTTTCCCCCTTCTTCCCCCCGCCGCCGCCTCCTACACGTTGGGAGTTTGTTGTCCCGCACGCCACGAAAGAACCGTTGGCTGGAAGAGCTACAAAGCTTTGCTTTAAAACACCCGCCTGTTTGAGATTCGGGTGCACGTTAAAGATCCCGAGGTGATGAAAACAAATTCCAAGCCCTGCCCTGCGGCACCCTCATAGCCCTGGTGTAGCTTCAGCGTGTTACACCCCACAATCAACGATCTTCCCAACAGTGTGGTCCAGATTCCCATCACTTTTTTCTCACAGGCTCTCGCTCCAAGCATTCCGGGTTTCGTCTCCGCAGGGACTGCTCAGACACTTCCCTGCACTCATCTGCGCGCAATATGGTCATCTGTCATTCACACTTACATACCAACAAAAAAATTATTATCCCGTGAAGCTGTGACGAGCAGCCGGTGTTTCACGTGGGACGTGTAGTCGACTCATTGCGAGGTAAGTGCCGCCGGTGTTTTCGATTCCTACGTCGATGCTGGTGCACCCCCCCCCCCCCCCCCCCCCCCCCCATGACCACCGTTATCGCTTTCGCTGTGATTCACGCGCTGCACAAGATCTCCTCTCCGTTAATTTAATTCAGCCAATTTCTATCTTCTTACTTCTAACTCCTCTCCAACCAGTTTTTTTTTTTTTGCGCATGGGCATGGGGTTACGCCGGAGGAGTTTTCTGAAGACACAGGACCGCTGGCTTTTCCTAACCTTAGAAACCTGTGTTTAAAGGCCACCAATACCGTTACAAGATTTGTAAAGATAGGATCATAAAAGGTGCGATTGGAATGCTAACTTGAACGACAGAAAAAATAGGTACGCTGAAGTCTATTTCTCCTATCTGAACAATTCTTACGGTGGGCCACTTCAAAATATAACCCCTCAAGCGCGTTTACTTACATTGTTTGCCTTGACTACAGGCTTACCTTCAGGAATCCCACAACGACGGTGTTCTTGGGTACATAAACCTTTAGGTGAGGCCTTGCGGCAATGTCAGCCAGGTCATTGATCTTCTGCACCTCATTCTTCACCAAGAGACATGCGCGCATTTGTCCCGCAAAGGCGTTCATCAGCACCACGATGGCCAGCCACCACGATGCGCTCAGTAATCGCAACACTGAAGTTTCCGGCGTCCTGGGAGACGCTGTACAAAAAGGCATAGTTCACTGCTACGTGCCAGTTTATCCGGATTGCTTCTGCGCGGGAAGACTAGTTCCTTTGTCTTGCTTCTATTCTCACAATGATGGTAGAGTAGAAGAACGTACGCAACATAAAATATGCAGTAACAGGGCCTCAAATAAAATATTATAGAAAAGCGTGTCTCCAAACGTTGTCAATGGCCATCTATTGTAATTATTTTGTAACACTAGAACTTTTGCAATATAACATGCTGAAGAAGGCGTCAACAACAAATTTTGGTTTCATGAAAACACAAAAAACTTTGAATGTAAAACTTTGAAGTATTTCAGAAGTTAGTAATAGTCGTGGTAGGCGTTTTCCGGAAGTGTTACCACATAAAGCAATAAACATAATGATGTACGTATGAAAGCACAACATAAAAAATTGCTTTCACCCGGAGATGCCTCTGCCCACGGATTGTTTATATATACGAGAAATGAATCGGCTTTGCTACCAACATAATATTGTTACGGAGAAGAAGACTTCAAAACGAAGGCGTATTTAGAACGCCTATTTACAAAGAAGCGAGCACCGTGTTGACCATAGCATACACCTCTACGTCCTCAACTTCCAGCGGCCCATCGGAGCTCCAGCGTGCATGCGTTTTAATTTCTTTAGCTGAGCCACAGCACATACCCACAATATTTGCGGCTGTCTATTAGCTTCCCATTCTTGAGCTGCTGACCACACACTTGGACCGTATGTTGCCCTCCTGCCCCTCACCATCGAATAATAAACGTTCCTGAGCGTTAATGTTTTTTTTTTCTGGCGTTTCAAATGGTGTTGGTTCATGTTCTTCACAATATAACACGAAGACTAGCAGTGTTCTCCCGACAGCGTGAGAAAATATTTGCGTCTAGACAAGTACATATTCCTATAAAGCCTACCTCGAATTCTAATACAACAATGAACGGTCGTGTTTTCAGGCTAAGATATTTCTCGATCGTCTTCATCACCACATTAAAAGATCTAACCTGAACACTGCTCCACATACGTGTGGTTGAAAACATTTCTTCAATCACTTTAACAGGAAGTATTTTGCGCGGGTGTTTTTTGCGACTGCTAGATGTTAAAGCAGGTCATTCAGTCAGGTACTTCTATTACTAAGTCTTTACGAGCAATGGTACTATCTTTTTTGTACGGAAAGATTGTCGTAAACATACGGCGTGAAGAACGTTCCTCACCTCAGAAATAAAGCGCAAACTTAAAGAGCACGTTCGCTTACTGCAAGGCAACGACTGGGAATGCGTACAGCCATGAGGAGGAGTGCAAATGTTTTATTTGCGCCGGAGCCTGCCGCGTTCGGGTGGCACTGGCTGAACTGAATTGATGATCAAACCATTACCGTCAGCTACCGTTTTTGTTAGCAGCTATTGTTAAACTGATTTGATCCAGCTGGCCTTCGTTTAAACCCCACGGCACACGGATAGTGCTCATAGACCGGCAGTCCCCTCCGCAGATTGCCCCAGGACTCTTCGCGATTTCATATTACTTCATATAATGTGCCTTAAAGGTCTTGCCTAATAATAAACTGACGACGACATAAGCCTTACTGAAAATACCTGCAGCCCGCAGTCATAAAAATTGCGGAAAACTACTGTGTTTCACAAAGACTTACCTTCGCAAAACATATTTTCGCAATACATCCGAAAGTGCTCGCTCCACCTTTCGAAATATGCGCTTCTTAGACCACGCATGTTTCGGGAAATCACGTCCAGAAAAGTTGTAACACCACTTAGGATAAGCAGGGATAATCCAAGGAAAACCCATACCTGAAGAAGAAAAGCAAATAACGCATATGTAAAGCACAACGTTTTCGGGAGTCATTGGCTTACTGAAGGGACAGCCAGGCGATGACAACCCCGAACTTTGGTAGCAAACAAATCAAGTTCCATTCTGCCAAGAGCTGGGACATTTCTTGACGCTCCTCATAGAAGTAATTGCTGACTTGCCGAAGGGAGCTATAATATGTACGGCAGTGCTGTATTGTTGCCAATTTTAACATTGCTTTATTATTTAGATAATATATTGCCCTCCCTGCCAGAGAAAAGGCCGTTGCCCAAATTCCGCAATTCCTTACATACACGAACGAAGATTAAGTATGCTACTACAGTTTTTAAGCGATACACCCACACTTTCTCGTGCTTCGCGTCATAAACAGTACACGATGAGATCTTGAACTGTCCTTCTCCCCGTCCCTTGGAGCAGATCATAATTTCATCCACCTCTTGTAATTTGAAAGGGAGAGCGAACGTCAATTCTGCTTCGAAAGATGAAGAACAACATTTCTCTGCTGTTATCAATACCGTGAATAAGGTAACGAGTTGTGAGGAGGATGTGCGCGTATTTTCCAAATAGAAAAAAGGAAGCACGAAATATACTGAAATGACCATAGCACTCGATGTTTTTGTCCATTGTGGTAAACGAATACAATCACGACGTGTTCAGCACAATCTACTAATATCCTGCTCTCTATATCCCGCAGCACAACTCGGATATGCTTCTAATTCCGTTGAGGGTTCATGCAGTTCCCCAAAGCCATGCCGTTATTTAGGTGGCGCTGAAGGGCTCCGATACCACTCTTTCAACTTCACACATGCCATAACACTGCAGGGAATGTTTTCTAATTTTAAATCAGCAACACCTAACGACGCTGTACGATGCAGGCAAGAGAAAATATGTGGCTTTAAGTTCAGGCTATCCTAAAGGCAACGGCACAGACCTTAGGGTTCCGCATGAAACGGGAACTTTTTCTAAGTACTGGAGCTAAACAAATGGAAAACACCGCTCCTAAACCTAGATAGCAACAGCCGAGTAAAAAAAAAACACTACAAAAAGTTTTAAACGTGCCACACCATAGAGTAGAGAGAAGTCTTGAAAATCATTTCTGCAAAATTGTAGGACTATAGTTAACATGAAGGAGGTTAGGCCGGGTTGCAGTGTGTATTGAAATGCTGCCTACTGAAAGGCCGTGGGAAAATTGCGAATCGATTAACCCAATTTACTAAGGCTACAGCGCAATGAGAAAAACATCGCCTGCCGAATAACTACGTTTGACGCAGCACGACGCCCCACAAAACAATAAATACTGTGTCCTGAACGTACACGGAAGATTAGTGTGGTTTACGATGGGCGCATCCTGCCGGCTTCAGAGTTGTTTGGGCACAATATTCATCATAAACTTCACAGTTACGTGTTACACATTTAGTGCACGCTGCCTCTTGGTGATTTTTCGTTGTATTTTTAGAATGGTTATAGGTGCGTTAGGTGTGGCTATTGAAACAAATTAGCAAGGACAATTGCACAGAACATAATTTCTACCAGGAAAATTAGTATGCTTCTAAAGGAAGCTTCGTGTTTCATTGCACTTGATCTGTGTATGGCTCAGAAATTATTCCGGACAGATCCTTGCGAATGGTTGTCTTTATGCCTGCAGTAGCAGATTATACTAGAACCAAAGAGAATCAGGTCAAGTTGGGGATTAAAGTTAGCACCTCTGAAGGGCGAGTGCCATATCAAGATATTTCGTATGCTCTATGGCTTCGCTTCTTTTGCGCCGCGTCTTCCAGAAGACGCAACTGCCAATGGGCCGGCTCTGCATATGGCTGTAATTGACGTTATATCGCTCTTTACAAATGCTCAATGCACGATTTTGAAGGTAAGCGTCGTTGCGGGAGGCCGTTAGTCACAAACACCAGACAAGCAGCTTACCTACGCGCCTGCCCCGTAACTTGCTTGAACCTTGCGTAGCAACGATGACGCGAACTCCTCTTTTTTTCCGGCTTTAAAGACTACGTGATATAGCCCTGTGTGCCTTCCTCCATATTTGTATACATGGTGCTATGTTCCCGCGCTTCACTTTTTCATCACATTCCACGGGCACAAAAAAATATCACTGTCTCGGATGCGGCAGCACAGCAGTCAGTTTAGGGAGCATGAAATATTTCCGTTTAAAAATGTCGCATAAAATATGTGCAATTGCCGCTAAAGGGGGGCGCGGGTACGCAAGGATAGGGTGATGTTGGAAGCCGTGGAGTTGAGTCGGACATAGAGCGCGGGAAATGGCAGGCAGCTCTGAAGGTCGTCTGCAAACGCTGGAACGCATCACGTGTTCCCGGGTCTAGTATTGGCGAACAAATGCAGGGCGGAGCCAGAAGCAAGTTCATCGGCTAGGCAGAAAGGTTGTTGCTCAAGCGGTGCGCGAAACCTGCGCAAGTCCAATTAAAAAATCTTCCCAAGGCTGCTGGGCCGCTCGCGTTTTGCTCAAAACCAGTAGGTAAAAATTAAAAGCTCGACGTCGCCGCTTTACGCATAGTAATTTAATTGTGCAGTTGTCTTCTACACTCGGGACCAAGCCTAGAAGCTTATCAAGTTAGTAAACCGCGATCACTAAAAATTGCGGCTAAAAACTGTGGTGTTCATTGATGAAATTATGTAGCCGGAAACCCTTCTGGTAATAAATGTTTTGGCGGTACTTTCACTTGTCAGGTGGGGAATTTGAACGATACGGTATAGCAAGAAAACCGTCTGTCTGTCTCTCTGCAGGCCAGCAGCAACACGTTTTTTGTCCCACGGCGGCCTAGGTCCCAACAGTTCCGACGAGAAAAGTACTAAAACCTTCTGAGGGCCGCGAATAAGAGCCGAAAGACAATGGTGTCTGCCAATAAACGCTTAACATTTAACAGCGGAGCTGTTTAGGAAATCGAATTTTTCACGCCCGCTGCGACAAATAACAAGAAATTGCCCAGCGCGCGCACGTGAGCGCCGGCGCCGCGGTGGCCACACGGCCTTTAACAAAACCAAGAAATGCCTTGCGCTGCGTGCCTCGCGACTACCGCCCAGCGTCCCCTGCGCACGTTTGTCAAGCCAAGCATGCCCACTTAGGGAATTGGCCGAGATTGTGGCGACCACCCCGATTAAAAAAACCAGAAAAAGCCAAGCGCTGGTGAGTGACGGCCTCGCTACGACCGCCCAGCGTCCCTGCGCACGTTTGTCAAGCCAAGCATACACACTTAGGGAGATTGACCAAGATTGCGGCGACCACCCGGTAGTAAAAAAACAACAAAATGTCTAGCGGTCGTGTGTGCTGCCTCGCGCTCGTGTGTGCATGCCAGGAAATGGTAAAGATTGGGGCGACCACCCGCTGCGATCATCCAGCGTCCCCGTCCACGTTTGTCAAACCAAGCATACCAACGCAGGGAAACGGGTAAAGATTGGGGCGACCGCCCGGCGGTTAACAAAGCCAAGAAAATGCCGAGCGCTCGCGTGTGCATGCCTCGCGGTGACCGCCCAGCGTTCCCGGAGCACGCATGTCAAGCAAGAGCATACCCACTCTGTGAGATCGCTCAAGGTTGTCCAAAAAAGCTCCATCGTTCACCGCAATCGTGGAAACAATTGCTCTGAACGAGATAAACTAGGAATCGCCGTCATCGTGGCAACACTTGCTCGGAACGATTGACACGTTATAGCGTACCCCCCTCCGAGGTGAACATTTAATGATTATCACTTCAAAATATGAAAGAAGCTCACACTTATAGCAACAATGATGGAGTACAGGTCGTTGCGGCAGCGAGGAAGCAACACCTAGGCTGCAATCGTGGAGTTAAACCTACGTGATGATCCTGATGCTCCGTCCAGCTTCGCTACCTTCAAGTCTTTTGCGTTAGTGTGAGCCTGCTTCATTTTTTTTCACAGAAGCAGAATCAGGCAAACTGTGGTAGTCTCTGCGGATCTAAAACCGCCCGAAACGCTGCGTGACGAGATGCTACATGACGCTCATTCCCGGATCTGACAGGCCGTAGATGCCTCAACAAAGAGGTGCACGAGACACAAAGGGAGCAGTGGGAAGACGTTTCCTGTGTTGATTACATCGGATACATGGTGAGAAGGGAGCTGAAAACGTCGAATATCGCACTGATAAAGCCGTAGTAGGCCAACCGTCAAATTTACGTGGAAGTAAGACAGCATGTCCACGCATTCGTAAAAATGCACCTATGAATCTCTCATTAGAGTATTTGTTTCAGTCGTTACCCGCGATAATGTGAATCTGCATTTGAGATGAAAAAACCTGTGGTTTTTACCCACAGGCCAGTACTGATATAACAGCAGCCGCAGGGTGGAAACATTACCCAAGGCTGTGGAGCCGCATATCACAGCAAACCAGACGTTCCCAACTGGCTATGTGCCGCGTGCATGAGTTATGGCATATCTGTTGTCAGATAACAAAAAAATGGCTGGGGCTTAGCTCAGATAAGCTTGGATATGCAAAGCAAAAGCTTGGCTTAGTCTGTTGAGTCTTGGACTTTCGCTTGGTTATCCTTTGGTTTAGCTGTGTTACCGACACGTCTCAGAGCGTCCCGGTTCCGTGCAACGCTCACATAAGGAGGCCGGGCCAATGCGCTAACGCGGGGTTCATTCATGGCGAACGCCACGTACCTTTTCGCCGGGCGAGAGACGAGTCACGTAGCCCAAAACAACCCAGCGCAGCATGCATGGGAGGCTGCAGGGGTGGTCAGCTGCCGGCGCAGCGGCGGCGGCGACCGCAACTCTGGTGCTACGGAGAGCGACTGAAACGTGCCTTGTGCGCAGCGCCGATAGCGGGCCCGGAAAAAACGTGATGCGCTTCGAGGCGTGCGTCGCCAGGGGTGCATCTCCGGTCAAATTATCATCTTCCGCAACCTCCCTGAAATCGCTGGGCGAAAGAAGTAAAGCTTTGCTTTAAAACTTGAACCCAGGCCAATGACAAATATACCAAGTCTTATTATCGTGGAAACCAGAAATATCGATTGAGAGTAGGGACCCTGAAGCATTACTACTCATCAGTAAAAGTGCTCCTTTTACGTTTACCCCGCATGACCACGTTGCCCTGGAACTCTAGTTTGTGAACCTCGTGCGCCTCCTCCTATAGGTGAACAAGGCAGCAGAAAATGGCCGGAAGTACTATGCTGGTGTGCAGCCATTGATGTGAAGGTCATTTCCCTCTTTTTCAGGACAGCAGGACGGTCAACCAAACGAAAGGCCAGGCTGGTGATGTTGCTACCGATTGCACGATAAACAATGACGGTGCTCCTGCATTCCCTAGAATTTAAGCGTTTACTTTTTTGTCTGCATCTTTCACTCACTGCATGTGCATCTCAATTGGTAGCGGCCACAAATATAGCTGCCTTTCTGCTTAACACACTGATCAGCAGTTATAAAACCTGTGAAAGCACAGTTTCACTGGGGATATGTCTGTGGGTCCAGCTGTTTATGCCACTCCACGCGTACCTAATGTTGGTAATAAATCCTGTCAAAGACAGATCAGCAACTTTTTCTCCTGACTTTGCTGTCATCTTCTCCGGATGACACCCAACACTCAAAATTCTCTTTGTAAAGTATCCTAATAAAGATGGTAGGTTTGGAAAATTGTTCGGTTTGTACATTACTATGAAACAAATGGTTTTTGATTCAAATATCGGTATTTTAACGTCCTTGGAGTCACTTGAAGTATTAAATATTAGGAATTTATGTACCCAACAAAACAGATGTTTTAGTGAGGAAAAGAGACACCGCCCAGTTAATAAACAATAACTTAAACTCACCTGCACATCAAACGTAAGAAAATATCCAGCCATATTTGTGTCCTGTGTACGATTTCGCCCACCCATGATGGTGACCGGTGCAAAGTAAAGGGGCGAGGAGGCTTCGCCCAGGCTTTCTTTGTGAAACGTTCGCGCTATACTCGGCATTGTCATGTCTGTCACCTGAAAAGCAAAGTTTGTAAGGTTAGTGCAAGAGCGAAATGTCAAATCCTTCAAAATTCGAAAGCAGCCATGTGTATCCAACGTTGATGGGGCAATACCGGCCCAAAATGGATGAACAGAAATTCTGACTTACATACATGCTTTTGTCACGTAGTATAATAAAAAACAATTATGAAAAATATGCCTTAGACGATATGCCTTACATTAATAGGAGGGAACATTTTGAGAGCACGCCTGGAGTGATGAGCATTGTGTTGGCGCATGGTTTCGCGTTTGATTGAAGTAGTAAAAATACAAATCAAGCACAGCCATTCCAAATGATATTGTTGGTCTTTTGGTATTCATTCACACTGTATTCCTGAAAACCAGTGAAAATGGCTTTCGTCAGTGTTTCTGTATAGATACTACACCCAGCCCGTCCCACAAGAACTCTAGAGCTTTTTGAAACCCATATTTGGTCATTGCTCCTGTCTACGTCTTAAGCTACGACGATAGAAAGCTATAAGACACAATGCCTGGGCACAACGTGCAACTGTAGACACGTGTTTGACGACGCATACGCAGCTTTATGCGTGAACGCTTCTTTCCACTTTAGCCGACATAATGGAACAATTACCGCCGAGCTTTCTAGGTGCCTTTAACATAAATACGGCGTAATTCGACTCAACCTTTCCTACACTTATTAACTGGAGGCCGGTTGACACTATTGCAGTGCGCTTGAACCATTTTGGGCTTGACACTGAACTTTTCTGCGCACTCAACTCAACCATTTTGACTGTTTTTCCCTTCATTACAATACGCTAACAGCTTATCCGGCAGGCCTCATTCTACTGAATTTCACAAAATTATAGTGCAGAGGTATACGCCTCGAGCAGCGCGATCGCTGCACAGCCTGCCGCCGCTTCTCCGCGGCGTTTGCGGGATTGGCCCTGCGTGGCTGATAGGGGTCATGCAATGTTTCAGTTCTCTTTCGCTTCTTTTCGCCTTTGCGCGCACTAAACAACTTGCTATTGCCACGTCTCTTAGCAATTAGTGCATTTAGGGCATTACAAAAACAGCTGCGTCTTGGTAGAGTGCCCGAACGCCTGCAAGAACTCTCCGGGGACGCGGTTCAGCGGACTACTTGGCCGCCCTTACGGGTGTCGGTGACGCAGCAGCATGTCACCAGTGTCACCTCCGAATACGTCAGCACAAGTGAATTCTATTGTCGCTCGTTTAGACCTGATACTGGCACAGTGAGAGGTTGATTTGAAGCAACAAATTGCGGACAACAAATGCGGCTTGTTTTCGAATACGTACGTCGTATAAAAACATGATTCGTGGATGTGATTACTGAAAACCTGACAATATCTTGTGCCTTTTATGGGAATATAAGAAACACTAAACTTTTAAGTATATTTCAAGGCTCGGCGCATACTCACGCCGTATAGCAAGAACCAAGTAAAGTTAGTGAAACCACGGAAAAATAAATACTGCTCAAGACGGGAACAAACAGAATAGCCTGTACGGGAATGCAAAACCCAGTTAAGCTTCGGAAATGCTAAAGAAGTTCGCCTCAACGTAAGCCAGGTAGAAATCAGCAGAAAAATTGGATGCGAAATGCAGTTATATCGGAGGACATGGAGGAGAGGGAGGGTACGCTTAACTATCATTGCGTGCGAATGCGGAGCGAAATCAGGAAATGAAGGTCTTAGTAATCTCACACAGAAGGTGCGCGTTCAATTCATTTATGTTTTTCGGCTTAAACTGACAGATGATCACTCGGCGGACGCGTTTTTGCATAAGGTAGGCAGCTCACAAAGCGATAAAAGGTGTCGTTGGGAAACTGTGGTATCTTATAAAGCCCCGTATTTTCAGTTTGAGCAAGATTCTGCAGACTACCTGTGACATAAGACTACGTTTTGAAGAAACGTTGTGTCGCGGACCCGGATTACTGTGTAAGCCCGTTTCCATGCTGCTCGCGGATGATATAATCAGCAGATAACGGATGTTTGCCTGCTCTCAACTTACGACAAACGACCCAGCATTAAATATTTTGTCGTGTGCGGATCCCTTGGCCATTGTACATGGTCCATCGTACTCATTTCGTACAATGCTCGTGAAATTTATTCCACACTGTCTTGCCAAGGTAGTGATCAATATCTGAGGTATGACAATGCAGCGTAACTGGCACACGTCAGGTATGAGCACTCCGCTAGGTTATGTAAGAACACAAACCAATACACATAGTGTATAGCCGTAGCATGAACATCTGAGGAAACGCTGCTTGCGGACACACTGTTTGTAAATTTTAGGACAGTGGAATAACAGTCAGCTCCATGCATATGCCGGTTTCGCGCCGCCGGTCTGTGACACACACCTGGCGCTTGTACAGACCGAATTAAGCCCACTAAGACCGCGTTAGAAAGATTTTGATGCGACGCTGAGCCACTGTCGGCGGCCCTGTTTGTGCGTCCGTCGGTGTCGTCGGGTACATCCTCGCTCAAACCCCTCTCTTCCGATAGCGAACACTCTCTCGCGGGCATTGGATGACATGGATTGGCTTTCGTGGTTTGGAGGATTGCTGGATTTGCATGGATTGTAAAGATTGTGAATATGTTGCCTCGCGGCAAGCATGCGCGTCAGAGAACATACTCTAACATCTGCGGTGTGTCCAGCGCTACTTTGCGCGCGCGCGTGCTGCGCATGTGCATACTCTTTCTATCTGGTCGCCTTCGGGCGACTGCGCGTATAACCGGTGTACGCTCTCGCAAGTTTCGGTCGACGGTGCTCTCCGCTTGCGCAAACCTCCCTCAGCGTCGCATCACAGGGTTCCGCAAGAGAGTGGGCGTTTTTTAATGCATTTGCGAACAGAGTGACTGTTCCACAAAATATGGTTTCCCAACGCATAAAAACGGTACATCTCGGTCGTGAACGTGCCGCAAAAGCAGCGGCGACAGTGGGGAGCGGGCCAGATCTTCCGCAGCTGCTTTGAAAACGGGGCGCTAGGGGCTTACAGTGGCGCCCCTACAGGCAGCGCTCGAGGCGTATAGCAGCAGCCAACTCTGCAAGATTTCCGCTTTACACATATTTAAACCTCTCACTAATTCTAAGTGTGGCGATAAAAACCAATGGGCTTGTTTTAAACAACATACGCAATAAATACGCACTGGGGAATATTTACGTTTCTGGAAAAATCCCGCTACTCAAATTTATCGCCTCCAACCGGCCAGATGACACTAGAAGCGGCCGACACGATCCCGTAAACAACACCCACCCCTAATTTATTCCCGAGAAAATCTTTTCGGTAACCATCGAACTCATTTTTGTAATTTTGTACAGCATAGCTTATGCTATAGTGGCGATTGGGCTTAATAAAAATAATTTTTCAAAGGGCTGTTTCTGAGCTTGCCAAGCAAAATCTCCCAGTAAGCGAACATCTTTTAGACGCAGTGCGTGGTATATTGTTCTCATCCTAATCTCCTACGCGAGACGGGTGCACCACCCACAGCACGCCACTTACCATCAGAAGTCGTAATGGAAAAACCCCCATGACGACTGAAGTCTAAACGGAGGCTTCATGCGCTGTGACTGTAATGTACTTTATGGCTGAGGAAATAGAAGGCCACATCCATTCGTCGCCAATAGTTGCCTAGAGTCAGTGCATTCAGAGCAGCGAGGTGCCCCTCACAGGTGCTAAAGGGCAGCTGATATCCGTGTGGTGTTCAGTGTAAAGAACCGACAACGCGCAGTGGACCATGAGCAGTTATGCTTGATCCACATGTCACTACGGGCTTCTGCGAGTGTATGATTTGGCCGTTTGTGCACCGATCATGTCAGTCGTGTTGCAGCGCCACAGCCGAGCCTCCTCAGGTGGAACACAAAACGAAGTTTGCGCTTTCCCCACCTGTTCCAACCGCGTAACACAGAGAGACAGAAGAGGATTCATCAGCGTAGGCTTTATACAAACCAAGAAACTGCTTGTGGATTCCTTCCAGTGCCATCACACAACATGGCCCTTCGATACAAATCGTTTTTAAATTGCGGCGGGTGTTGCTCAGTGGCGGTACATTGGCGTGCAATTACATAACATTGGAATTTTGCAATTTGAGCCTTTTGCAGTGTTTCTTATTTGAAAAAAAAAAAACAGATCGCCACACATTGCCAACCTTGTGGGTGAATCGCACTGCATATCTGTATCCTACTGCATATATTATACCATCCAAGCGGGTCATTTACGAAGAACCAAAAAAAGCAAAGATGCATTCATCCCCGCAGAAGGTACTCGGATGGAGATATGCTGCTTAATAGTAAGTATAACTTTGGCGATAGTTGACATGTCATCATATGAAGTAGACATTTAGGAAGTAGTTTTGTAGCTTCTAGTTATACGTTACAAGCACCTAGGAAGCCCTCTTGCTTTAAGCGTTTAGCCATTTTGAACATCTAATCAAAATGATTCTAAAACAAAATAGTGAACTTTTACGTATCGGTAACGCCGCTTTCAATGCCTATAATTAACGTTGTGCGAGCTTGGGGCACTGGTGCTCATTAGCCTTGCGCGGCATCTATTCCTTCCCATAATGGCGCAAGAGAGTTTTCCGAATGGCTTGTAGGGCCTCCGTACAGGCGTCACATTGGTCACATTTCATAACGCGAGACATGTGGGGAGGAATTCAGATAAAAAACTTCGCGATATATTTTATGTTATATTCACTATGGCCGTTACCGTCGCAACGTATTACCGCATGAGGAATGCTCAATTATTTGCGGTCGCTCCGGCCTCCGCCAGTAAAAATGGCGACGCGGTCATAGCCCGAACTAGGTCTTCATCAGGCTAGGAGTCTCCCCTAAGGAAAACCGCCCACATCACGTGGCGATGGTTTGATTTTAAAAGAAGCACATTTTACTCTCACCTGACTCCAGGTGATCTCCTGGGCAGAACTTTCTCGTAAACAAGACCTAAGTGTAGTGGGGCCGTTGCCTCTCCAATATGAGTGGCGGAAATTATAGAAATATCAATAAGAGGGCTGTTGGTAGCATTGTTCGTATACTGAAAACTCCACAAAAATAACATGATATTTGCAAATTATATATTATATATATAGATATATATATATATATATATATATATATAATATATATATATATCATATAATATATATATAGCTATATATAATATATATTATATATAATATACAGTCCAACTATCATGGACGAAGATTTTAAAGAGCAATGCGTAATGTTTTGCAGTAAGGTGGAGAAGCGGACAGTATTTTTTTCGTTAATAATATTTAACTAATTATTTGTAATTATTATCTAACTTGAGAATTACTGTCCTAATCACTGAAGAGTCAATAAGACACTTCTAGGTACCGACCAGGGTCATCTAACTGTGGTATTTTCAGAGTCGAACTAATTGCAGTACTTATTTATTCTCAGTGATAAAGAAAACCCTCGAAATATGAAAAATACCACGTGACGGTGCTTCCGAACGACGCCCAGGCCTAGCCTGGTTGTCTCTTACAGTATTCTTGTCAATAAATATACCCCACCACGCTCAGTGGCCTGCGCCCATTAATCCTACTCCGTAGCGTATACTGTCGCAGATCGACAGCCTTCATCAAAACAACCAGAAACATGTCCTTACATTCTGTTCCAGGTCCCTCAAAACTCCTGCAGTCCAAGTTCCATTCGAAGTACGGTGTCCGAAGGTCAACTCGGAGGGAAGGTGGATGCTGTAACTGAGATGAGGAAGAGAGAGAAGAAGGTTTCTTACAAGACGATAAAACTTCCGGATATCGGTTACACTGCGGTGTTTGTTCTCCTCTTAACAGAAAAACGTTGTTGCCTTCGTACATATTTTCTCTATATTGCCCTACTTTATTCGATTCGTTGATTACAGCCCCTTACCGTTGTAAGAGAATAACTATCTCAAGTTGATTTTACCTTGGACTGGCTACAGCTGTGTACAGTTTGTATGCATCTTCGCCGTGTAGTTGCCGGCTTTTATCTCACAACTCCTCAGCGGAATGAGACGAGTCGTTGAGAAAAATTACAGAAAACCGTGAGCTCATGCACCAACCCATAATCGTAGAAGTATAACAAGATAGCAAATTTATAAGCTTAAGGCCCTCACGAACAACAATTACGAAAAGAGATGAGTTCAATTTGAAGAATTTAGATATTGGGTAGTCGTCTAATTGTACGTGAATGGGATGTTTTGGGCATGCGGTATGCCTGAATGCATTGTGAATAATTCAGTGTTAAGTGGAACGCATACTTGTACTGTCTCGCAATAAAACACCTATCTGGTGGTTTACCGTTACCTAGGTGCTCCGACTTGACCTAACCTCATCAAACCTGGAGATTCTCGTTAGCATTTTATGTACTTCATATAAATTTACGAAAAACAATTTCTATAAGAAAAACAATACACCAGTACGGCCCTAACTTGGGTACCACTACATCCCTACTCCGAAATGACCAAAGAAACAATGACGTGCGAAGCAGCACCTGAACTGTTGAGAGAATCAATGCTTGATGCAAGTTACTCTTCCGCTAACCCTCGTGACTCTCAGAGAGCCCCGTTGCTGTTTCAGGGACCTGCACCTCCATCTACTCCTCGCGTCTCGCTAGGGCACAATAGCAAAAAAGATGTTGTCCCAGGAATGCGACCTGGTACACCGCGCGAGGCCGCAGCTGCAAAGCGCCGCTACGTGGGTTGGTTTTTTTGACGCAGGTCTTTGCTTCCTGCACGCAAAGTTACCTATTGGAGTGGCAAGCTACGCATAGACCTGGAGGGCATACGGCAGACAGGTTACTACAAGGATTGTTTCTTGCGTACTATCACTTCTTTGCGCCTTGAAATCTATTGACTTGTGCGTCAACCGGAATAACTTGTGACGTAGGCTTTGAATATGTGGCCTGTACTGCCTGTTTATGGCAGGTTCCTCTTTTTTCAGAGGGTTGTTCGAACAACTCTTTTGTTTTTGGTTAGTTGACAGCATCGTATTTGAGCCACCATATTGTAGTTCTTAACGGGACCCTGAAACACTTCTTTCAACTTTTTCGAAATCATAAATGATTGCAGAACGTAGTCAACCAACAGATCCAGTACTTAGATTAGGGGCTCGCTATGTACCTCAGCAAAACTTTACTGCTCTATGCCCATCAGATCACTTAAAAAGCTTGCTCAAAAGATTGTTCTCTCTTTCCTGGTCTTGGTACCCTTCCTCTGTTGGAATTACGTCATTTCAGTGGTGTAGCGGCTATTGTCCGACTTTCCTTTATTTCCAGCAATGGACGCATTCGATAGCCACTTTAACGCCACACCACCCAATGTATCTAAATTTATACGCGGTGTTTGAGACGCCAGAAAGAGAAGATAAATCCCGTTAAGCTAAGACCGAAGCCCAAAGTAGCGTTTTAAATACCCTGAGGAAGTTTTCGGATGTGAGTAGTTAAAAATGTTCTGGGAAGGTGAAGGGGGGGGGGCTGGCAGCTCATGAAAAATGACCGCACCCGGGAGCTCGCACCGTGGCATCCTACTGGGATCACGTAACTTGAAAAGCAGTGAGTATTATACTCTTTCATCAAAAACTTCGCCATTTTTTCTTTGAAAAATGTTGCGCGACCAAAATATTCTCTTGTTTTTAATGTTGACTACACCGTCTGGACCCCTGCTGCAAGTTTCGGTTACCTCCTGGTATTCAGCAAAACCACGCCACGCTGTTTCACCGACTACTGATTGGCGTAGCCTTTACCCCTCGCTACAAGTACTTCATCGACGTTACGAGTGCCCCGATTGTGAAACATGGCGCGTACCAGAGACCTATTTCGCATGGTCTCTGCCACTGTCCAAGCTACGCGCATCCTCGAGAACAATTAGCGAGATCATTGGCCCGTTTGGTCTGACGTGTGCTGTCGGAGGAATTACTGCTGGGACCTTGGCCTGAAGCGCAGCGTTCCCACAAGGCGTTTAAAGGTGTGCTGACATTTTTTGCGCAGCAGTGGTCTCTCAGTGATATTATAGTTGAGGCCCGTCCGACTGAATTTTAACATATGCACATATAATTATAGGCATCTTCTGACAGAGCCATTTCTTCATTTCTTCGCCAATCTTCATCTCTCTCGTCCTCTATCCACGCTCTTTTCTCCCCTTTCCCTTCCCCCACACCGAATAGCTGGCCAGATATACTACCATCAGGACGACCTTTCTGTGTTTTTTTATTTAAATAAAATTCCATTCTCTCTCCATTGAGGCCCGCTCACTTTTTTGCAGTGCTTCAAATTTTCGCGTATCATAGAGTGAGCCTTCATGGATGACACGATATTCGAATCGCGTTCGGTACGCTTGCCAGCACAGCTTTCAAGCATAAACATTTTTCCTCCTTGCTTTCTTTTTAATTTTTAGTGCCTCAAGTTAGAGAGAGAGAGAGACAACCTTTAATAGAAAAGGATAACCACTGGTCACGATGGGGGAATCGAATGGGGAGGGAGGGTAAAAGAAAATAAACAAATGCTGGTCGTTCTTAGTAGACTCAATAACTGGACCAGTTCTTGGAACCTGCAATTCATGGGCCAGATCACCCCAAGTTAAGAACATATAAGACCACATCGTCGCCGGCGATGACGTCAGCCATATTAGGGACTTGTCGGAAAGTGACAATGAAGATTACATTCCCCTAGCTGTCCTGAACCCCTCCAAGACCAGCCATGATGGCAGTGCAGACAACAAATGGCGAAAGGAATTGCTCGAATGCAGCCACACAAACAGCCCAGCCAAGAGGTGAAACGGTATGACCGCAAGGCCAAAATCCACGTTGCAGTCTCGCTTTCAGGTATTGTTTGTGTGTACAACAGTTTTATGGGGGATTGACCAGCGTAACTATAAAGTGTCGCTGTACAAGTACATCATTTGCTCCAGGCACTAATACCTGAATCTCATAAACCATGCTATCTTCACCTGCATCGTGAATGTGTAGAATGTCCACTGGCGCCAGAGCCATCAGTTGGAGGAGGCCACTCAAGCTGAAGACATTCATTGCCAGCACACCAGAAAGCCTGAACTCCACAGAAAAAGCGCCAAAAGTATGGTCGACCAGTCCTCCTTCTTATTCTGTGAAGAAGAAGGAGGTCTCATCCAGTCAGCCTTGTGATGACTTTCGAAGAGACGGGTTTGGGCATTTCCCACTGGTGACGACAAGCGACTTCGATGCAGGAGCTTCGTACCAAGAGCTAGCACGCTTACCACAGTTGCTGTGCGGAATGGAATGCCACTCTCAGCCTAAGCATGCAACGCAATTGCTTCTTCGAATACCACAAGCCAAATTTCTGCAGCTGGGGGGAGGAGCTAGAACGTCTGACTGTATCATATATTCTATGTCTACTAATGTTTGACTGGTTTGGAATTAATTTTGGTCCTCGCATGAACGAAGTTACATTAGGCTGAAGTAAAGGTACACACGTTTCTGGAATTTTCATTTGCCTGGGAATATATTTGCGCTGCCTCGGATTAAAAAGAAAAGCACAAAAGCAAAGCGAAAAAAATGACTATCTTACCCCCCATTCTTCTTGTGTGGTTCAGGACAGCTTCTTAGGACAAAACTATGCTATGAGCTCCACATTTTCTACAACTACCAGTATCTCGCACAATGCGCTTTTACTCAAATTACGGAGAGAGAGAGATAGAAAGCTTTAATGAATGCTGAAGAGGATAGCCCCACAAAAGGCCGGGCTTGCTACTTCACAACTCTAAGGTGCATGCTTATGTAACGCTGCAAATCTTGGGATGGGGCAGTAAAAGCTCAAGAGCTAACTGCTCTGGCGCCGCACGTTCGACAGTGTCCTAGGCTTCCTGTAGCTGTTACATGGGCAGGACGATCATCGGTACCCCTCGCTAGAAAAATCAACTCGTCCGCCAGCTGCTAGTCGTAGCAGGCATGTGAGGCGCTTGGGACCATAAACATGGTGGGTTGGTTCTGAGGAGAAAATACTGGGCAAGTGTTTTGCTGCACCAGACCAGTGCCATGAACGGACATACCTACCAGTACGTCTTTAGACTTTAAAGTCTGTAATCACATCTACAGGCCAAATCCGGGTACCCGAGCCGCCCCATAGGAAATAAAACTGGAAAACGTGTACGTTTTTTAGTAGTGAGCCGATAAAGAAAAACGTAATATGCGCCCTGTCGGCCAGTGCGCCAGACGGGCCTTTGCGCTCCGTGACTTTTGTCTCCGATCGCTTGCGGACGTAAGAAATTCCCGCCCGCTCTCCTTTCCACACCCAGTCCAACGGCAGTGATCAAAGCGCACATTTGATCACTGTAGGATGCTACTATGTGGATTACCAAAAAAAGGTAGGCGGCCCCTCCACACTGCAAGCACTGCAAACGCAAATGACACGGTGCCTTGGGCAGGGAAGCAGACAGATCGGACCGAATCTAAAGAATGGGACGTGACAGTAATGAGGCCGAAACGATGAAATTTGTATAGTGACGAGGATATTCAGCCATAGACACAGCCCCTATCTTGTTGCAAGTGTATAATATAAATTAACAAAGCGCATGTGCACCGCTTGCTGGAAGCGTCACCGCCCGACGGACGCTTTCCATCAAGGGACTCTGCAACTCTACTGATAAACAATTTGACCATTTCGTTCGGGTCTGGAAGCATTGTGGAATGCTAGTTAGTGCCAAAAAGGAGCGGCACTGCTCGATTTGCTCGTTGCAGCAGATCCGTCTTCAGTTTCTGCTGCGCTTTTGTGGTGATTTTTTAAAGTGGATACCGAATGCGTTTGCCGCTGCCTCTGAAAGGAAGCCCGTCAATAGCCACACCTAATGAAATCGCTCTAATGATGCTATAATTACGTCATTCGAGCGGTCGAAGAACGCAAATACCTGGAAAGTGAGAAAAATTGTTTGAGCAAGTTACGAAATTATCTGATGGGCATAAGGCAGTAATTTTTGGCTGCGGTATATTAGTACCCACAATTCTAAATACTGGATGTGGTTGTTGACTAGGTTCTGAAAGGATTTAGCATTTAAAAACATAGTAAGAAAGTGTTGATGGGTCCCTTGCAATAAGCACAGCATGTTCGAATGATTACGGTTTTGTTACTTCATGGCACATCGAGCGCAATTAGCTCAAGCTGCGTTTAGGCAGTCGAGGCTATTACCTTCACTCAACGGATAGTTACTAAAAGCAGGCGAAAGGACCGATAACTCATATGAGAATAGTCAGCTATTAGTGCTGTTGGAGTGCTCCACCTAATTGTACAAAGCCCTGTTGAATGAGTTGGCCAGTGACCCTTACGTCATTATCATCCGTATTCTTGAGTACGCAGGAAAGGCAGTAGGTTTTAGTTAAATCGTGGCATGTGAGTATCTGGTAAGTGTCGCAAATGTCTTTATTCACTGGAGGTGTACATGAGTAGGGTGCGCAAGATGGTTACCGCGCTGAGTATCCTGTCTCAAAAACACAATCACGTGATCCTCCCTCAGTAGTGCCTTCCGGGGATGTGGCACCACACATCGTCACACTAGGGACCCTTACTTGTAGTTCCACAAACGCTTGCTACGCGGCGGCACCCGACCACATCGAATCACGGACACAGCAGGTTCCAAAGATTACTCGATCTGATACCGAACATACAGCCCGGTACGGATCCACCTGAAGGCCTTGCCTTAAAGCATGAAACAAGAAATTGATAATTACACTCTCGCCTATACCGTGCCTGCTCATTTTGTCGTCGTCGTTTTTCTGGGTGTCCTTTGCCGTGCTGGAGGCTAGGGCACTTCACATCACGACCTCCTTGTGCTTTACACTCCCTTCTTGTAACGTAATTTTTTATTTGTCTGTTGTAACATCCTCATAAAATACAGCTACTAGGGCTTGAAAGTTTCATGTGTACGCTGGACGTAATTTACCGATTAGATGTTTTCCCCAGTGTTTTCTTTTTCGCTTTTATGATTTTTCACATACGGCACGTTGCAACTAAAGTGGTCACATTACCAATGAGTGGTTGTGGGTTGCTTCTGTGGTGTCCACGCCGGATGCCTTCACCAGAAAAGGAAGTCACAAGGTAAGATAATCTGTGAACATTGTTAATGAACCCTGTAGCCTGCTGGAACTCTTTACAGACAGAGCCAAATAAATAATTCTCGGGTTAAAAGTAAACCATTCCTTGCACGACGTTCTACAACACGGGAGATAATTAGAAAAGAAGGATATAAAATGTGTGTCCGGATGACTGCGGCGCATCATTCCTTAAGGCCCCGTAGTTATACACGGGCTCAAAATATTCCGATAACTATAAAACAGGCTATGCCTATCTGTGATTTTTGAGGTTCACAAGCCAGCGGATGTTTCCAGGATTCCCAAAAAATGAATAAATAGGTTTAATAAATTCGTAACTACTGCTACGATACTCTTATATATCTTTTATAATGGCGTTAATTAGATATTGCTTTCCTGACGCAGTTCTGGTTTAAACTTCTGAGACAACGAAAGGCGCCTACACTGTAAAAACAATCCGTAATTTTACGGACAAATTACGGACCAGATGGCCGTAATAAAACACAGCCGTGTTCCGTTTGATGCAGAACAAAGAAAACACCCGTAATTTAACGGAAGAGCGCTCCGTCCCTCAGTATACGGATGCTCTCTCCGCCAAACGAATTCTTTTTCTGCTTTGCAAAACACGGGCGTTTCCTCTGTATGATGCAGAACAGAAACAGATCAGTTAACTGCATCAGTTAACAGATCAGCATTATAACTGCGAGAAATATATTGTCGTGTCGATCGTCGGGAATCGATCGAGAAGCGAAAACTGCGCCCCGACAACATTCGTGGCGTAATGAACGCGGCTCTGTTTCGTTAGTGTCTAAAGTGTAGTAAACTTAGTGAGGACCATGAGGCCCATACCGCTCAACACGAGCGCTGTATCTTGTCTTTACGACGCTCCAGCGACGTCCCTGCCCCGGACTTGCAAACTGCACATGCGTGTGTGACCGGCTCACTTGCAGAAAATATAAGGTCATTTGCGTGCAGAAGCAGAGTTGCGGAAGGTAATTTAGTTCTTTAGAAATCAATATCGGCCGAAGTATTTACCCTAAAGCTCAAAACCAAAGCACAGCAAGCACTATTCATGCGGTGCGAAATCGCAGTCGCAGCCAGTCACACATTTTTGCGAGAGCTTTCTCGAAACAGCGGAGTTGATGGCAATCAAATATTGTGGGGGCTTCGCGGAACCTTACTGCGCAAGCGCGATTTTAAAAATCGCACTTTATCAGCCAGGAAATCTGTAAGCCAGCTAGTAAACACCGATGTATGGCACACGCAGGGTGGGCATCCATGTAGTATACAGGTTGTTCGGCACAAGTGCAGCGTCCGTGTGGTGGTGCAGAGGTCTCTAGCGTCGTGCCCATTCGATCAACGTCGCGGGTTCAATTCCTCGTGACAGTATTTTTTTTTCGTTTCTGAACGTTCTATCAATTACGGAAAGACGTGCTTTTTGAAGCGGAGTGTTTGTTTTGTTACGGCCTTTCCGTATAACCTAATGTCCGTTCTTAAAATTATTTTTGTTGTCTAAATTACGGAAATGTGTCCGGCAACATTTTACCAGCGCTTTCTCTGTAAAATTGGCCATTTTTTTACAGTGTATCTATTAGTTCATTGATATCTCTAAACTGGCGTCTTCAGTTACTAAGAAATTTTAATACGTGATATTTCTTATTCGTTACTGTTCTTGGTCACTTTTTAAGGAATAACGTTTAAACTAAGGAGGCTTACACTAGCTCGAAAGACTTGAAGGCAGCAAAACTGTAC